>JABSTB010000254.1:0-48087 GCA_013756995.1 Neonectria neomacrospora
CTATAAGAGTTTTTAAATAAAAAGGAGTACTAGATATTAAGAGTTCTTTATTTAGTAATCTAGGAAGCTAAGCTATAATAAAGTTAAGAAATTTAAAGTTAGCCTTAATATTTATAAGTACTATTTAGATAAAGTTCTAAATTAAAGACCTTTATATAGTAGTGAATACTATTATATTATTATAGTCCTTTTCTTATAAGGGAATAAGTGCTAGTACTATAGGAATAATAAGGCTAAGTAGGAAAGTAATATTAGATAGAGTATTAAAAGGTTTTATAAAATGCTAATATAAGAGACAATTGGGTTTTAGTGATGAAACTAGTAGAGGGAGAATTAGGAAATACTAGTGAATAAAAGTGTAATATGTATTTAATCTTCATTTATTAGAGCACTCTTATACCCGGTCCTTTTACTATCGCCACTTTAAGCAACCTTTAAGAAGCTAGTTACCTTAATTTCAAAGGGCAAGAAAATCAATACTACTAGAATTGATATTATAATTAACTACTAGGTTTTAACAATATGCCTATATTTTTAACTCTACAACGAGTATATTCTTTAATCAACGCCCCTAGATATTTTCTCGTGAATAGCTTCATGAGCTAAGATCGTCGGAGAGTGGCGAAGATGGGGAAAGTCAGATATATTGCCAACTGTAGTCATTCAATTTAGAGTTCTCCGAGGATGCCGACTCCGGAAAGCTTAGGTCTCCTCCTATGGCTTGGGACTGATCGGGATCCGGGATGCCTATATCAGCCCACGACCTCACTGAAGCGTGGCTATCTATAATAATCTCACAATTAGCTGGCCAGTTCAGGATAATACGATCCAATGCTGTGCCACTCACCCTCTGGTGTTAGGAAGACAAATGATCGCTCTGCCGAAGCGACTTTGTCCGCAGCGGGGACATTAGATACGTGGGTTGCCTCTGATTCTGCAACTTCACGAGCAGCTCGAGCTTCAGCTCTCTTGGGGGCGTTCTCCTCGAGTATAGAAAGCCTTGCTTGATCCCTTTTGAGAAACTTGCCTGCTCATTTTGCCTTTTTTGCTAACAGCGAAGCAAGTTCGTTCTCTTCACAGACCGCTTCAGCTTCAGCCGCCTGAGCGGCAGCAATTCTTTGTGCTACAGCAGCTTCTTTCGCTTCCTTGGCAGCTTGTTGCTCGGCCTCTCGAGCCGCTTGCTCCTCAGCTTCCTTCATAGCTCGATCCACATCCAAAACCTCACTTCTCGGAGCAGGAGCTCCGGGCCTGCTATCGTTAAGGCCCGGGAGGATTTCCACTAGATCCTCCTTTTGAAGCAATTCACCCCTTTCAAGCACTTCTGAAGTTTAAAGCAGCAACATGGTCTTCAGAAGTACATTGCTAGAGGTATTGGGAGTTCCAATCTCAGAGAGTGCTTGCTCCACAGTTATATGGGTAACACTCTCTGCAAAAGCGAGAATGCGAGACTCAATATACACGACTATCCCCGGCAGAGTGCTAGAAGATAACCATAACTCTTCCATGATATCAATAAAAGAAGACAAGCTCAACTTGCTGCCTAGTTTGATCATTTGTCTTCTTGCCAGATCACGAAGAGACAGCAATTGAAGGGATTCAGCCGCGATGCACGTGCGAAGCGCAGTTGCAAACTCGGGTGCATACTCTCTCGGCCGTAGTATCTCCCTGTGGCTTCAGGCACTGATAGCTGCCGGTAGCCAGAAAAGTGGATAAAGAACATGACCAGTGTCGTAGACGATATCGTCCAAATGAAGTTCGCGGAAAGACGAAGAACAACAGCCTGTCGCCATGTCTTGGGAAGCGAGCTCTACGCTGTGATGCAGGAGTGCACGAGGAATGTAGAGAGTCCCATTTCCTTGAAAGTGTACCGCGCAGACTTCGCTGGCATAAGGTCTAATACATCGTTAGTTGCATGGTACTCAAAGGGAGCGAAAAAAGTCTGACGAGTGCTCCGGCCTGCGGTCTTTGTCCCCGTCTATTGCAGCTTGTAATGGGGATCAGATGTGGAAAGAAGCTCTTGATTTCTNNCGGGGGTCAGGCAGTCCCGATCAGGCCTGCCTATCCGGGGCTTGTCAGGGTCCCCGGCAGCAGCCCGAACTCCGACTCCAGCACCGGAATGCCGGCCTTAAGGGTATCCTATGGTTTGACACCGTCCATAGTACCTAGCTCGCCTTTCTGAAGGAGGGATACAGCCCTTCTTTCCTTGCTTCCCAAACTAATGGGCATGTTTGCGCCGGGAGTTGGATGAAAATAGCTGTCACTGCAATTAGAAATGTGAGACAAGTAATTCCGAAATCTTTCGGCTTTGACACAAAGTCCGGGGCTAGAATCATGACAATCGGGCTTCCTCACAAATGAGGGCTCTACTTGCAGGAAATGTGCTTTCTGACTTGGAAATTAACTGCTCACTATTGGTCAGATCCCCGCATGAACGCCATAAAACAACCTCGGAAAGTCTCAAAGGCACGCGTCACTTCGAGTGACGTCTGTGTGTTATAATTTGAAGGTTATTCCGCCTTCGGGGACAGACCTATTCCAGTTCACTAACGCGGAGAAAATCACGCTTGTACTCCGTGGCCATGGGCCGCTTGACGGCAGCGATCTAAGGACGCGCCAGACCATCGCGGGTATCTCACTTGCGGTTAAGAGACTGATAGACTTTTTTGGAAACCGCTTCACGATCGACAAGTGGCTAAGCAAAAAGCCTCGCCCAAAAAAAGACGACATCAAGTCTCTTTACTAAAGCGAATTAAGCTAAAGAATTTCAGCCTCTTTATAATATCGGTAAGCTCCCGGATGCAAGGGCACAGGAGACTGCGCCATGTTTTTCGGTTCAAGAGGGTATGTCAAAGGACTCTTCTCTGGGCGCAGATGGTGGTATTGGCCCTCCAGACTCGCGCGTGTCTCGACCAAGCACCATGTCAGCAAGTGGGCAACCTCCTCTGGGAGGTCGTCGCGCACTAGTACCACAAAGTCGGCGAAGTCGAGGCATGGCAATGGCTCTGTCAGCGAGGGCCAAAACCCTGCTGGTAGAGGTCTAGCATCAGGCCGAGTAGCTCCTGGGTTGCTCTCCGCGAAGCGAGCCAGTGCGGTCGGTTCAGCGGGCAACGGGATAAAGCCCTTTTGCTCAATCACGCTTTCCCACCAAGGTGTCATGATGGCTTCTTGCAGCAAGGCATCTGCTTTCTCATCCATCACCAAAGCCATAGCTTCCTCTGGGCGCGTTCCCGTGATATATTCCCCTCCCCACGATTTGAGCTCGGTGTCGTCAATGCCGTGAGCTTTCATCATCTCAGATGCAACATAACCAATGAAGTTGGTGCCGTCGTTGTGCGATGTGGCTATTCTCAGAGCTGGCTTCTGCCGCCGCAGTTCCGCGAAAGAATGAATGTTGTACTTGGGGCTTATGGCGAGAACCATACGGTCATCCTGAGGGAGCACTCCAAGAGCACGAAGCGACGGCATAGGCCCATAAGTTTGAAAGATGCCTTGGCCGGCGAGGGCCGTGGTCATTAGCTGAGCAGGCGTTGAGATGGAGAGGTGTACGTGTCCATCTGAGACGTTCGTGACGGCCTCGAGACCGCCGTCACGTAGATTCCAGATGGCGACTTGACTTCGTGGTCCTGTACGATCGCAAAATTGCTGTGCAAGCCAGGAACAAATGCGATGGAAGTTGGCCATACCCCAATCTCCTTGAAAGTGGAGTGTGAAAGAGCGCTCTAGTCGCGGGCCAGATTCATTCTGCCTATTCAATTCTCCCAAGTCTGTTGTTGCCATCTTGAATCTCGGTTGGTTGTCTTGTGTTTTCGGATCTCACAATGTTGCCCCAAGATTTGGTTGTTCTCCTTGAACATTCCATTATAACCAACGTCGCTTGTAAAAAATAGACCCGTAAGATACCTTCGCATCCATCTCGGGTCCTTTCCCGAAATGCGATTCTGTGCGGGGAAATAGAAAGCGTTCTCCTGCATGGCTGACCAAAAGACAAGGTCGGCCCGAGACCCGAGCAATAGTTAAAATACACGGATTTCAAGGATCGGCGGGATCGAGACGAATGATGCGTTTCGATCTGTTCGTCGGCTCGGACATTTTAGCGGAGGCCGAAAATGGAAACCTGGAACTCGGACTCTTCGAGATTGTCCGGTCTCCGCCCATCCCATGCTCGGTCGACAGAGCTCCGGCTTTTTATTACGTAACCCTAGTAGGTTTGCCTAGGCATCTAGAGTTGTTCATTTGGTCAATCTTGAGGAATTGGGTGGCTGACTCAGTTGAAATGTCTGCTAGAAGTGAGTGTATCGATGTTGCGCCAGGTATTCCATTCAATCGTGTCACTTCAATACACGCTGCGAAGCATGCAAAATGGTAGGAAAATAATGGGTTGTTTCAAAACATTGTATATCAAACTTGGGGTCATTGTCTAAAGAACTCCATTTCGCTAACACAAGGGAGGGTTTTGCGGTGAAGTACTCTCTATGCTGTGTTCACGTAGAGTCCGCACGACTCAACTTCTCTGACCCATAGTTGCCATGGTCTTTCAACCGTCCGCTTTGTCATCTCCCTGGCAACTGAAGATTCCTCGCTGCTCAAGTAGGGCAAAGAAGCACCGGATCCAGCACCGCCGTACGTCGATTGCAGCGTCGCGGCAGTAGTTTGGATGACTGCGTTCTTCTGTGTATATATAGCCCAGATGACGGCGACCTCAACGCTGTCCGCCACCACGGTGAACCCATGGCCCCGCATGAGTGTAACCCGGTTGCTGTCGTCAAAGGTTTTGGCTAGAGCTGCTCCCGTCTGCTCGTTGCGGACTAGCATATCAGCTCCCTGAGCCGGATCTCTATGCTCGGCGATATCAAACACAACAGCACCGTCAGCGCCCAGAAAACCCGCCATATGATAACAAGCTCTTAATGGCACGTCCGAGTTAGCATAAGGGACTACCGCCTCCGAGTGGCTGTGAACAATGGCGTGAATGTCTGGATGACGCTTGTAGATCTCTGAATGGATCCTTCTTTCCTCATAGCCTTTGGAGGATGTGAACTCGACTGGCTCTGCGTTGTCGACTTTGTAGGCTATTAGATCCTTGGGTGAGGATATGGTCCCGGGAGCAATGGAATGTGACATGATAAAAACATCGTGGCGAAGAGGGTATCGAAATGAAAGGTGACCATAAGCGTCAAGTACACGATTCAAGTGAAGAATGTGGCAACCGTCAATAAACTTGCGGTAGTATACCTGACGGATGAGGGATTCGTTTGCGGTGGCTTCCATGGTGGAGGTGTCAAGACAATATAAAGGGTCGCCAGTAGAAATGTATCACGCCTCGGTGTAGAGTATGTTGCATTGGTGGTTTTGAAGGAAGAGAGTGTGGTAAAATATATACTGTCCAAGGCATTCCAGAGGGCCATGCACTACTCCCGAGTCAGCTTAGATTCGGACGTAACGACCCGAGATACCGGCCCCTTGTGGGGTAACGTTAAGGAACCGACCGCCGAGTTCCCTTCCCTCACCAAGGCTTCACGTTGCCAATGCCATTCTTGACTCTCTTATCCCGTACATAATGCTTCAATTGTTTGTTAGAAAAAAAGCCCATGCTGTCACATCGATCAAGGTTGATAGAGTTTCATCGTGTAAATTAATCCCGGTCCTAGGGTCGAACGTGGGCTTGACTCCAACCGCTTTCACCCGGGTCAGCCCTGGTGCAGCCACTGTCGAAACCAGAGCGACGCTGCATTTTTGGCTCTTTCCATCCCCTCCCTCTCGCCATGTTTCCCTGGATCCCCTCTTATGGCAAACCCATGCTCGAGCCTAGGAAAGTACTGGTAATCATATGCAACACCCGTCTTTGGCAAAGCCTCTAGGCTGTACGCCTTCAACTCTTCAGTAAACTTGTGGTCAAACTCAGGTGCTATAATCTGCGTCGGAACATTGACGTTTGTGATGTCTTGCTTTTCGAGCATCGACGGGTGGGCGGTAGAAATGCAATCGACGAGATGTTTGCCCTTAGCCGCAAGATGAAAGACTGCCCATCCACCATAGCAGTACCCAATAGCCCCAATGCGAGAATAAGATGATTTTAAAGATTCCGCGAATCTGATAATCTCTGGTTCTCGCACGGCCTTGGAGTTGTGCTTGAGGAATGCGCCCAAGTCGAGCTCATTGATTCGGCTCCGATCCAAGAGGATGTCAGTCGGCAAGACCTCTCCGCCAAAACTATGAGATACAGGTTGCAATAAGACATGTTGCTCATCATCGTTCGGTTCTGGGAAGAACTCACCAGTCAGGCACATAAACAGTGGCGTCGACCTCTTCGGCAAAGTGATCGGCAAGGATCCGGATGTTCTCAAACGTCCAACCAAAGAGGTCATGGATCACTATGATGGCCACATCTTTGTTCGAGCCTGTAGCATAGCAGTTGAGCCCCGCGACATTTTCATCCCGGCCGCTAGTTTTGGCCTCCCACTGTAACCCTTTCAGACAACAATCCGCCATGATAGTAGAAAGATAAGAGGACAATTGATGACTTTTCTAGGAGTGTGTTATCAAGAGCGGTTCTCGTCATGTGGGGAGGTGTTTTAAACAAGTAGCCAAGAGTCCATAGCATCATCATTTTATATTTGAGCTCTTAGTGACCGTTTCTTCTCCCGCCCAAGACAAGGCTAAATGCCGCGTGCGTGCGTGGGCAGGCAGCATCTACCCCAAGATCTTTCCTAGTAAAAGGACTCATTGCCTCCGTATTGTCCGCTGAGCGCCTGTAATGAATTTCGGTAAAGCTAGAGGGATCCGATCATGAAGTCCGCTGGCAAAGCGACTTTTGAAGTGGAGCACAATCATCAAAGGATCTCTCGGGAAACTTGCAAACATCCGAATCACGGAAAGATGGGCCAGGGCCAGCAGACAAGACCCGGTGTAACTAGAGGCGAAGCCGAGCCAACGCTCGGCGATTCGCAAGGCATTCCGTCCGAGTGGAGAAAGGAAACTGATCCTTAAGCACCGAACGGTCCCCACTGTCCCGCGGTTTTGCTGTTTGGTGGGGATGGAGGACAGACGGACCTGGTCGATCGGCTCTCGCTTCTTTGCTAAAGTCCGGATTACCGACAAGTGCGAGTGCTGGCGTGTTTGGTTGCTCCACCGACCTCAGCACTCCTGCAATCCGCAAAGTCCACGCGTCACTCGTTCGTTAACGTAGTTTATTCGAGCTCTCTTGTCGGAGATGGGAAGGCGAAGGTATGCGTGCTTTCGGGAAGCTCCCGGGAAGATTAGGTCATACGACTCAGGGCAGAGGATGGCAGTGGCAGCTATGGCTATCTGAATTATTTTCTGTCCGCTGTATCAAGGGCGATTCAGACACCGGCACAAAAGCAAAAAGAAACACGGTTTCTTCAGGTATTTCTGTCGCCTTGAGCTTCGAATACCAAGTCCTTTTTTTATTGCATTTTATGTTTATTTTATAAATATCTTAGCAAACATAATAAAACGTTCTTTCTACCTCTAGATCCTAGTCCCATGCCACTGTGAGGTTACATGAATCACTTCCGACGCATCGTCCTTGATCTTGTCCGATGGACCGTTCTGTAGCTCATCTTCGGCTCATGAGATTCTTCAATGTCCAGTACCCGGGCATGTACCCTGCGACAAGCCCTCTTGCAATTCTTGACACAAGCTCCAGCCCATATTTCCGCAAAGGATTCTCGCACTTACTGGTTACACCTACTGCACCAAGCTTAGCATACGACTTTTGCAAAGCGAATTCAACAAAGGCATTCCCCAAGTCCGCGTACGTAACAGTGATTCCAACCGATTGATTCTGTACTGATTTCCATACCACTCGCCTCGTCATCCACAAGAGCGGACGGTTGCACCAGCAAAAGCGATAACAGCTCCGGTGAGGCAGCCAAAATTGATGTAGCCAGACGGAGATCTAGATACGGATGATAGAATGCTGTCTTGAGGAGCCAGATGTTCAGCGCTGGCTCATGTGCGGCGAAGCGGTCGTTCCACGTGGAGGATGACAAGAGAATTAAACGAGGTCTTCTCCATTCCTCCTCCGAAGACGACTTCAATTCATTGAGCGCGTCAACAATCGACTTGGCAATGTCCTGAATTGGATGGCAACCCGGGAGATTCTCATTCTCGCCTATAGTGCATATGATGACATCGGCGCCGCGTAAGCAGTCTCGTACGGTTGGCATGTCAGTAAGTTGTCCCTCCCGGATATGAACGTTCGAAAAGGAGGCAAGATCAGGTATCAGTCGAGAAAGTTTAGATTTTGAGCGGACCAGGAGGTTCAGCTCGGAAGAGGAATTCTCAAAGTCTTGGCGTTTGATGAAAGAGCGAACAGTAGCACTGCCGGTGCCGCCAGTTGCCCCAAAAATGGCAATTCGTCGTGGATGTGCGAGAGCCATGTTGAACACGAGCACGCTCAGGTGATCAATCAAAGGCTTCCACCGAGTTATACTGGGCTTGATGAGGAAAATGATTGGATAAGGGATAAGTGATAAGTGATTCCAGTCGATGATGATTAGGCCTCCCAAGCCATAGCCCTTATATGTTACCCAACCAAGCCTCGGCATCGGTCTCGGGCTGTATTCCGACATGGCAGCGAGAGCCCCCCTGATACCCACTCTTGTTGTCGACTTTCGGTCACTCAACGAGACCGAGCCATGGCGTTCCCGAAGGCGCTTTGACCGACATCATCCATCACGCTACAGATGTCATGGAGGAGAGCGTCCCGAGTTCATCGTTCGTGGAAGGTGTGGCAGGTTCAATCTGTCTGATACATCGGACTGAGCCATGGTTGTCCGCGATATCCCAAACTGTGGTGACAGTCTGATGGAACGCAGTCGCATGCTGCGACTGAATTTGACCTAGATTGTGGCACCGCCCCTCATGCCAGAACTCTGACAGCAGTCTTATGAAGGTGCTCATATTTATCCTTTGAGTGCTTAATGGAAGAGTTTCAACGAGTACCATCCGACAATGCGAGGTTTCCTCACCACGGGCCACAGGAAGAAACTCCTCCCAATCATACTTCAAGACACTCTTTCTTGCTCCATGAGATGTTTCACATACTTGAACAACGTGTATTTCTAAGCCCGCCAACAATGCGACCGCGACCTGACAATTAATGAATGGCATCAACTCCCAATCCGAATCCAGTCCAGCCGTCGAACGCTGCTATGAACTTTACCGCTGCTAGCCTGTAGAATCCATCTTCAGATCCTCTCAGGTCCTCCACCACCTTCAAGGCCCGGACTACCTTGGGCCAATGCACATCGTTGGACCACTTGCTCTCCAAGGCGCTCTTGTTGATATCATTCCAACTGAGATGGTCCGCCTTGAATGACTTGATTGCGTCGGGTCCAAAACTTGGCCGTAGCTGTGCGAGATAGACCAAAATTGTATACAACCCATATTGCTTCATGACGGGGATCCTGTGCTTCTCTGGCATGAGAGGAAGCAGGATGCGGAGAGCATGGCCGACCGTTAGAACATGAGCAAGGTAAAAGTCCAAGCCACCCTCCGCATTCACTGCGCTCACCGCGAGTGTCGCGGCTGTCTGCAACCAGTCTTTCAGCTGCGTAGTTGCATCCTCCACCACCAAAGCGTTCCAGTACTCCAGGACCTCCGACTCGAATTTGCCGAGTAGGGTAAAAATGTTGGCGAATCCCAGATGCTCGGAGTAGCCGTCAAAGCGGTGGTCGCCATGAAGCTTCTCAAGGACGTCCGCCAAGCTTGTTGTTTTGTATGTCGAGTTGTCCGGCGGCGGAGAATCCAGATACTTGTGTGTCTGGTCATACTCGGTACAACCGAGGCTCAGAGCCTCAGTGATGACTTCTTTGCAGTCGAATTCATAGCCATACGCGAGGTGGATGAATGGATGACCGACTACAACCCCTGATTAGCACGACTCGACAAGCGAACCGAAAGTAGATTGCGCGTACGTCCGCCAGAGAATCCGTTGATCAACATCTCTGTGCCTGAGTAAAGATGGTCTTCCACAACCTTGTTCCAATTCCCACCATTTTTCTCGACTTCAGAGTCGAAGTAGTCAACATACGCGGCTGTGTACCTGTAGTCATTCCGCATTACTTCTTGCCACAAGACAACCTAGAACCAAATATTTGACCTACTTCTTTTGGCCCAGGTATTCCCTCCAGTTCTCACGCGTGATGGCGTTCCTCAACACACCACCATCAATGACAGTGAGATTTGGTGCGTCACTCGCATATATCTCCTCTAATTTGGCGCTGCTAGCTCCCAGAAGGTAGGAAGATCCAAGAGCCTGATGGTGTCACGAATCAGCTTCCCAAAACTCCTGATAGGTGTCATTTTGAGAATGCTGGTCTTACATGAGGTACATGGTTATGGAAAAGCAACCTTGGCTCGCGGAGAACTGCGTGAGATGCGTGATTCTGCCTAAGGAGTTTGCCAAGTGTTTTCGCGGCATCATCCTCGGGATCAATCAAGCGATATACAGGCGCCCTGCCCAGGGAGTTGGATGGGGTGCTAGCTTGAAGCGTCATGGTGAGGATGTGGATGGTTCCAAATGCTGGAGGTTTGTTCAAATGACGCGGTAAGCTTGGGTCAAACCAAATATATGCACGATAGTCTATCTTTCTTTCTTTTTTCGCTTACTGGATGCAGTGTGATTTCATATACAGTTATGGACTTGCGAATGACCAGCACATAATGCCCAAGCGACATGTTGTGGCAATTCCTTACCACATGGAGTTGTTCCGTTCGGAATCCCTCCCGAATCACCGCCTTTGGCCTTAAGGGTACGTACTCACAAACGACTTCATCATCATGGCGATGATGCGGGACATTGAATCAAGCGGGACCTAACAGACCCGGCCCCCCAGTAGCGACGATGACGGTTCCCCGCATTTCGGTCTCGCTCGGACAACGCAACTTGGCAATTTTCCGCTTTACACCGGACTTTGAGAAACACCGACCTTAGATTGGACTACGTAGTACCATCTAAACCAGGATAGGTAGACTAACCCCATGGTAGTCAGTCTACATTATGTAGTCTAGCGTTTGTCATTTGTGGGGACGATGCTGATGGGCGGCCCTAGATCATTCGGTTTCAGGCGAAAAGCGGAGTGGGCTACGTTTCTTGCCCATGGAGGAGGGGGCTTCTGTGACAATCTTCTAACAACACAGCATCACTCAGGATCACACGCTACAAGGTAACAAATCTTCGACAATATCATCATTGCCACCATCATTGATACTTCTTTCTACCAAATAGTGATATCAGTGGCTACAACAAGACTTGGCAGAAATTCCAATGTCCTCAATACACGATAATGACGTGCCCTCACCCCAAAGGCTTTCAGGGCAAGACGAAGCGGCACAGGCACACCTACAGCAGGGAAACGCCCCGTCTCGGAATCGACGGAAGACCAGTCTTGCATGCGAAGAATGCCGGGCAAGAAAGGTCCGATGCGATGGAGCCCGCCCCCAGTGCAGCGCTTGTAGGCGGAGGCCTAGAAGTGGTCGGCCTTGCACGTACCTATGTGAGCCTTCAAGAGTCTCGGGGAATAAACGGTATGTGCTGCCGAAGCATTCTTATCGATCAACAAAACAAGACGTCGAGTCTAATCGTCATACGTAGGGTTATGCAGTCTCTCCATGATCGCTTGGCCTATCTAGAGGCTAAGGTTACTCGTGAAGCAGAGCCAGACATGTCGTCGTCGGGAAACGCTGCATTTAGTAGCGAGGGGCTGGAAGAAAGGCAGATTTCAAAGCAACTTTCACATGCATTGAACGCCGATCCATCTCCCCCTCAGTCTCTCCAATGCGACACAGAGTCGGCGGTACTGGATCCAAAACCAACGCTGCTTCATCCCAATATCATGACACCTGCAAGAAGCTCAAGCGATAGTATTCCTAGAGACAATGATGGTATTAGTCGCGCCTCTGGTCAAGACTTGGGCACCATCAATGCCATGGGCATAGCCCATTTGGCAACCGACGCTGTCGCCGACACGAGCAGTGAGTTCTACGGCGAGCCTTCCGCGGCCTCGCTGCTTTGCGATATACAAGACCATTGCCATCGACCGTCTAGGCTAAGAGCCGACAGTCAAGACCAACTCACCCGGCCCTTCCAATCGTCTCGACGCAGTGTCCCCAATTCTTACGCGTCGAATGAAGATGACTACCATCTTCCACCGCGCTACGTGGCTGATGGCCTACTGGATCTTTATCGGAAAAGGGTGCAAAGCACTTATCCATTTCTGCATTGGCCGACATTCATTGAGGCATACAACCGCCTGTGGCTCTCAGATTCCGACGTTAAACGCCTGCCTCAGCTCACAGGAGTAGGCCTTGGAGGGCCCAATTGTTCAGTACCCGTATTCTACAGTGCACTCAACGCAACCTTTGCCTTGGCAGCCCAGTTCATCGATGGACCAGCTCAGGAGCGCAAGGAGAGATCTGCCCCTTTTGTTCGACGCTCTAGGCATCTCATGCACCTTGATTTCCTGGATAACGCCGATCTTTCCATGGTCCAGGCCCTGTTGATATTAGCGCGTTATCTGCAGAACTCGAGCCTTCCTACCCGCTGCTGGAATGTGGTGGGAATCGCTTATCGTATGGCTCAGGGCTTAGGACTACATCTAGAAATAGACAAGGGATCAACTTCTCGGTTGGAAAAAGAGATGAGAAGGCGTGTGTGGCATAGCTGCACGTGTCTTGATACGTACGATATACCCTCCTCCTCATGGAGCCCGTTGCTTTTCTTTTCTAACCAGTCTTGCGATTTACAGCGTCTTAGGCATGTTAACAGGCCGACCATGTTCAAACTCAACCATGTCAAAGGTCCCGCTTCCAAGCGCACCAGACGAGGAGATTTCCGCATCCGTTTCTGTCCAACCGAAGCACAATGACACGGGTGCTTGTACGACGAACTTTTTCGCAGAGGCTGTTAAACTTAGCCACATCCTCAATCGCATTCTGGAACAGATATATGACCCTTGGAAAGAGCATGAGGCTAGCAATTGGACCAAGGTTGCCGATGAAAAGTACTATGCCCAGCAGGTTTCCTCTACCATCGGGCTTGACCATGACTTGGACCTCTTTGAGGCTGAGTTGCCAGAGACCCTTCAGTCGTCAACCGAGACTCCAACATTTCACCGCGGGGATGTTCTTCCATATCAAAGACATGTCTTGCACACAAGGTAAGAGGTCGGAATCGACACATCCCATTGCCCGGTTCACTATCCCTGTTTCTAACCATCTTTTCTTAATGGCCGCTAGATTTCTCCACATACGTGTACTACTCTATCGTCCCCTACTTGTCCAACTATGCCGGAAAATAAATGCCCAATCAAAGACAGTCTCAGAAGAGAAACCTCGAGACACTTCACGCGCTCGAAATCAGCTGCATGGTGCTTTTGCAGAAAAGTGCTCCATTGCATGTATTGAGACTGCACAAGATCTGATTGATCATATCAATAATGGTTCAGAGACAACCTACAGTGGACTACCCTGGTACAGCTGTTACTGTATGGCCTACCTGCCAGTCAAGATCTTCTTCAGTCTTCCGCGCTAACGCTTATTAGATATCTACCATGCTGCTATGGTGGTCATTTTGGCCGATCTTTGTTCGCCGGGTTTGCAACAACTCAGCCACGGCAGTCTTTGCGAATCATGGCGGACATGTGAGGACTTCTTTCGTCGAATGTCGGAGCATGACCCTGAAAGTTACCGATACTTTCGAAGACTGGAAAGTATCTCAAGATTCATCGAGTCCGCCGCTTTTAACAGTATGCCCCTCATTCTCTTTTTTTTCTTATTCAGGGGATGAGTCTGACGTCTTCTCAAATCGTTAGGGACAACAGATGATTCGATGGAAGCAATTGCTCCAACGTGCGAAGAGCGGCAAGAGCTTATTATGGATCATATCACGAATTCTTACCTCGATCCGACTATGGTACTCGGCCTTGAAGAAGTCCAGTTTGGTATGCCTACGCAACCTAATGATATTGAATCCGTTCTATCCGATAACCAGCTTTGGACTCTTGCAGGGTTGAGTGCGATGAATGTTGACAACGTGGTTATATGACGGAACAGGTTTGGCTCAACTGCCATCCTCAGCTTGTAATTGTTTGAGTTTTATTGTCTATACCCCGAGTTTGGCTTTGGATAGGCGCTATGATAGGTGTATCCCTTACACAAGTATACGGCTAACCATTCTCACTGGGTTCTCGGTCATACATGTGATTTGCGGACACTCAAGCTGGCATTTGTGATAATACTTCAATTGATTGCCATGAAATCGGCATATTCTTTGATTGAGACGGCGAAAGGGTCGAAAGTCACCCAAGACCAGTAGACACCCGGCCGTTCGATTTTTTATGTTAAACGACATTGAATCATCTCGACTAAGATGGTGGTCCCTGCAGATAGATAATCGCCGGTTCTCAAGCAACGCAGATACCGCCCACGGCCACCTTGCTTAGGATGATGGGATACGCGATGGTTCCCTCCGGATAGCCTGATGCATGTTTTTTTAAATTCAGGGTTGGAAAAAGCTTTGCGAAATGCGTCGGTTGATTCCCAGACGGCGATATTGACGAAAATGTTGCCTTCTGGCCCCACAGATCGATGAAGCTGTCCCGACAACATGCCGTATTGCGCCTTCATGAAATTTCCGTCGAGCGCCCAGTTTGCCAGGAATGGTTCTTCGTCTTTATGGGATTTGAGGACAAACGTGTTGATGAAGATGGCGGGGCTCGTCTCCGTTTCCAGTTGACGCAGGAATGGAGTTGACGTCCTTGGAATATCAAGGAGGCTCAAGTGCGAAGTCATTTTGGAGTGTCTGTCGTTGTACTTGGCTTGACCAAAATACAAGTAGAGATACCTGATTATGATATAAGACTTGTGTCGCGGTGTAGTGGGCAAAGAATATCTGTTCGGGGCAGAGGCTTCAGATAAATGCTCCTTGCGCGAGCGGCGATATTGATCTAACCCATCCATATTTCGGAATCTTCGGTGTTTCTTCCGTGCTGCAAGTTGCCGATCGGCTCATATGAGTTGAATTTCTGTCCGACTAGCTATGTGTAGTAATGTTACAGATAAGCCGGGTTCGGATCCGAACCCGCGCCCAGGCTTGGTGCTATGTGGCCATGTCAAGGAGATCCGAACATTCTTGCTAGTCTGCGGCCGCCTTTCCGCGCCCCGTAACTTACCAGATGCCGGTAGCGTCGGAGGCGAAGGATGGACTTGCTGTAAACCGAGACAACCTTCTTGAAGCGGGTTATTGTGATCCAACGAGTCTCCGGGGTCAGAGAGTCAAGTTTCAACCAAGTCATTCTCGATTGATCCCAAGTCTCCCGACTTCCACTAGTGCCAATGCCCAATAAGATGAGGCGCCGTAGAGAAAATACCAAGTCCCTGCTAAAACCCTTGATTCTCGGCGAGTCCATATTCCCAATCACCTGCATCCCAAAACTGCATCATACATCTCCCTGCTCCTTTTACAATGATGAAAGCGTATTATTTCTTGAGGCGCCGTACCGGCATGGATCGCAACGAGTTCATCGACTACTACAAGAAGCCTCATGTCGATCTGGTCTTGCTTCATGTTCCCAAGCACGACGACTTCCGGCGCAACTATCCAGCCTCGGACCGGAGCAACACGGCCGATCCGGGCTTGCCGCCATTCGATGCGCTGACAGCCATTACTTACGAGAGCCCTGCAAAGTTTGCTGAAGCACTTGCAACCTTTTACAGCCAGCCGTTCAACCAGATCGTGGCCGAGGATGAGCTGCGGTTTTTGGATCGCTCGCGCATCAAGTTCGTCATGGTGGACGAGATCATCGATCAAGTGCCAGAGAATGAGTGGCGGCCTGCTCCCATGGCCTTCGAGGGTGCCAAGTTCATACGTTTGATCAGGCGACCCGCTGCGCTCAATGCTGCTGAGTTCCGCAAAGCCTATGAGGCTCTGCAGGCGCCTGCTATCCGATCCGCCGTCAGCAGCTGTGTCGACTATCGCCGCAACTATGTCCGCGGTTCAGACTCGCACAACTTCACCACGACCGAGCTTCAGAACAACCCCTGCCACCATTCAGTCGTCGCCTGTGACCTCATCGAAGAGCTATGTTTCGCATCCGGCGCTGACATCGATGCTGCCGTGCGGGCACTGGACAGTGTTGGTGTTCGCACGTCATTGTTGACGGGAATGCATGGCATGTCGGTCATCATCTGCGATCAGCGTCTCCGCACCGCTTGACAATAAGTGACTTGGAATTATTTGGAGTTAGATGTCGTACAATACAATCTCCATCGGGTGCCGAGGTCTGAACTGAACAATCTATTACCCGTATGAATATTGGCATTTTAATATCTTCAAGAACTCGACTGCTACCCTATACTGGGGCTGGAATGAAACGTTACTCTGTGATATCCTAATATGGTATATGTAGGGATATCAGAAAACACAAGAGTATTCACAATGAACAGTTGAAGAGCATAAGTACAATCGATGCGGTTCTAGATGAATATAATGACTGGTGGCTGGTGATCTAAGATATCAGTCCTATTCTAGACGACGTCTTGGACCGTTCTGCTCCGTGCTCTATTGTGAGTCGTATCGCACACGGTTCACAAGGGTACCAATCCCAGAAATCTCGACGCGAATGTCATCTCCATCCTGCAAAACCAAACGAGGCGTGCGGAAGTAGCCGATGCCTGCTGGGGTCCCGGTCAAGATCAATGTGCCAGCCTCCAGCGTGGTTCCCTGAGATAGATACGAAACTTGTTTACGTAGATCAAAGATCATGTCACTCGTCTGCCCGCTTTGTACGACTTGGCCGTTATAGATGGTCTTCACATTGAGCTGCTGAGGGTCGGGAATGGCTTTCGGGGAAACGAGCACCGGGCCTAGATTGTGACGCAACGAGGTTAGCATTGTACACACCTCGACCAAACGGGAACGTAGAGCCAGTGCTTACCTATTGGACAGCTTCCATCAAGACCTTTGGAGAAAGACCATTGTGCAGTCAAAAGCTGCAATCGTCTGGCAGACACATCGTTCGATGCCGTATATCCCAGAACGTAGTCAAGCGCTGCCTCCTCGGAAATGTCTCGTCCTGATTTTCCAATCACGGCACAGAGCTCGCCCTCGTAGTCGCTGGTGCCATCTTGCGCACACTTGGGGATATTAATGGCCGTAGGGTAGGGATCAGCTAATGCGGTCCGGGGTTTGGTGAACAGCACAGGCACTTTTGGAAGCGGAAAACCACCCTCCTTGTATGTCTTGGTCAGTAATTTTCATCCATCAACACCGAGACAGCCCTAGAGCTTACCTTGGCGTGGTCATGGTAATTGAGACCGAGGCAGCGGATGTAGGTACAGAGCTCCTGGGAGACGGGTGAAAGAAGCTACAAGCGTAAGCAGTGCGCCCGCACATGATGGATCTCTCGACGTACTCTTTCCACGGTATAAATGAGGCTGGTCACAGTACCGTTGAAGATGTTCCCGTTGATCAGGTAGGCTTTGATTTCGACACCGTCGACGATATCTTGTCCCACATCTCGTGACGTGTCAACCAATTGACCAATATGGGCGGCCTGGTCTTGCCGGGCGATGAAGCGAATCAGATGCGTCCACGAAGCCATTCTGTCTTTGGCCTGTAAGTTGCTTGCGTTTCACGTGGAAGGAGAGAAGAAGGTGGTTCCAGGTTCCAGGTTCACGACCTTTGGATTGTCTGGCTGTCGCAAGGGATAGGCTTAGGTATTTTTACTTGTCTTTTCCTTGCTGATGATGCTCTGTTGGGTTCCATGGTCCCCGCCCCGCGTGGCCCGCCGCAGCGGGACGTAATGGACTAGTTATGCGGGACGTGAGAAATCCTAATCATGCGGGGCCAAGACTGCTTCACTTGTCCATGACAATGCGGGACCACAGCGCGGGGAAGGGTCGGGAGGCGGCGAGGCTCAAGTTACATCTCCGCGGGGTGCGGAGAAACCAGGCGTCCCCCAAGATGCCCGTCCGTCCATTTGTAGTGGTAAGTTAGCAAGTTGTAGGAAATAATCGATGATTACGAATCGCCATTGTGTGGCGGGACAATTTTCCCCGTCTGTATCCTTTGGTCGGCGCTGCCACAGTATCCCTGACATTCTCTACGTATGAGTCGCTGGACTGGGTATAAGTGTCTATGCGTCGGGCGATTCCCTTGCAGTGGTCCCGGAAACTTACTCTTCTCTGAAGAGAACCCAAAATTAATTCATCATGCCAGTAGATTCCGCACCAGAGCCGAACCGGGGGGCCGCGGTGCCTGACCATGTGGCTGTTGGTGCAGACCAGCAAAGCTTGGCCGACTGGAAAAAGCAAAAGAATATCGATGCAACAAAAAAGATCAACCTCGCCCGGCTTGCTCACATGAGCTATCAGCATCCAGACTTGGACAACATCACACAGTTCCTGCAAGGTACCTAGCCAAATGTGTGGCTCAAATCTCTCTCCAAGATGCTGACAATATGTGTCTAGACTTTGGCATGTACGTTGCCAAGAGGACCGACTCTGAGGTGTGGTTTCGGGGATACGGACCGGATCCGTACATCTGTAGGTCAAATATCCACAGGATGGATCGGCCACACCACGGCTTCGGAAGCGCTAAGATCGAGTATTAGACTATGCTACCAAAGGTGATAAGAAGTTCTTGGGAGCTGCCTTTATCGTGGATTCATACCAGGACCTCGAACGGGCGGGGGCGCTCGCTGGCGTACAAATCGAAAAGATGGTGGACGCCCCCGGTAGGGGATACAAGGTCACGCTCCACGACCCGGAAGGATTCCCCGTATCCTTGATATATGGACAAGATTCAGTACAAGGTCAAGAGCCGCCGGGTAAAATTACCGCAAACTACGAAAAAGAAAAGCCTAGGATTCGCGAGTTTTTGCGGTTCAATCCGGGTCCTGCCGCTGTATACAAGGTAAGCTGCACCACACTACCTATCGGAATTCATATCTGAACTGTTGGTACAGCTGGGGCATTATGGACTTTGCGTCAAAGATTTCGAAGCTCAACTTGACTTCTATCTGACCAACTTTAACCTGGTGCCAACCGACTTCCTCCACGTGGATCTCCCCGACGGTACAAAAAAGCCTGTCGCCCTCTTCGCGCATATTGATCGTGGCGATGATTATGTCGATCACCACACATTCTTCCTCAACTCGAACGAGACCAACCACGTGCATCACTGTTCTTTCGAGGTCCATGACTACGACACTCAGATGTTAGGCCATCAATGGCTAGCGCAGAAAAGTTACAAGTCCGTATGGGGCGTCGGCAGACATATCCTTGGCTCTCAAATCTTTGACTACTGGTGGGACCCTACTGGAAACATGATTGAGCATTATGCCGATGGAGATCTCGTTAACTCGAAGACTCCGATCAGTTATTCACCGGCTGGAGACGAATCTCTGGCGGTATGGGGCCCAGAAGTCCCCAAATGGTTTCTCAAATAGGTCATCTCATTGTTATTATTGTGTACAATCGGGAGCACGCCGCTCGTTCTTGGCCAGTGCAATCCTCAAATTTGGCTGACGAAGCTGGAACCAGGACTTGAGATTAAGGAAACATTGAGGTATTAAAGGTCTTACACTTAGCTGTGTGTGGGTATTTCAATGGTCGTTCATGTCAATGGTTAGGGCGGGACTGTCGAGTTGATCAAGATAGCCCCGTTTTTCTAACCAGCGCAATTTGCGATACGTCAAATAAAAAAACAGGGTTGGGACCGTCCTGGAAGGTTACGATTTTCTTTTGGTGAGTGTGGTATAGGTTCTTTTGGTCTCAAGGCCATGAAGCTCTCTGCACGTCGAAGAAGTATCATTGTGTTACGCAACAAAATGTGATAAAAATCTTGATGAATTCAATCCAAAACTCCAAAATCCTAACATATACACTTTTGTCCTAGAACCCCCCATGTACTTGCACTCATTTTGACCTTGCGGTAGCAGCAACGCGCCCTTGACGGAGCGAACAGTCGAGTAGAAGAAATCGAAGAAGTGTGTAACAAAATATTCTATCTATGGCATACTCCTTGGAGTTGACGCTAGATCATCGAGTAACATCTCCAATATTGAACAGAACTTGCGCGATATCTCCCAATAGCTAATGCGGCGCAAAAGATCAATGGCGTTGCACAAGATGCTTGGCTCAACAGGCGAAAGGATAACCCTAGACACTCCATCATTATTGCCGAAGTACGAGGTTGGCCGAGCCACCGACGCCGACACTTGAAGTTCCGGGATATTGACATCGTCCTGTGATGGTATATAGGAGTCGACTGTCGGTATGAATTTGATGTAGCTGTACACTGCGATGGCTGAGTAGAAGATCGCCTTCGGTACGTGGATTGCAGATTCCAATCCGATTGGTAGCACTTCTAAATGCTTCAGGACTAGGAGTGCATGCAAGACACCTCGCCGGGCTTCAGAAGAGACGACCCAATTGTCGATTTCTTCCCTCGCTTGCTCTGTACTACAAGCCCCGTCACGACTAATGGCACGTTCAAGAAGGTCAGCGTCAACATAGAGTGCCATGAAAGATTCATGCCACAAGATCATGAGACTAATTCGGTTATTCTTAGGCCCTCTGGTGTGCGTGATGTATTCACCATGCCAGGAAAGAAGCGAGCTCCGGAAATCCTGAATCACTGCTCCATCAAGATAAGAAGCCTTTCTGTCTTGAATCGAAGCGGCTATGCCTGCTAGGGAGGCATACGCAAACATGTATGATCCCCGCGTCCTTGAGTTCAAAGAGAGAGTTTGTGTATCCAATGGAGTCGTTGTAGGGCTCACGCTCTGTTCCTTTTTCACAGTTTTGCACCATTCGATTGCAGTAGGCGCGAAGAAGAGCTCCTCGGAGCAGCAGATTCGGAGTTTATAAAGTGCGTGACGAAGAAGTGGCTCATGATGAAATATAGTCGCAAATTCCGAATCGTGAACATGAAGTCCAAGGACTAGACGAATTGACTCTTCTGCGTATACCCAGTCTTTCCAAAGTTGCTCGATATTCGCTTTGTCGGCGTCATCTGCGTATGTCATCGAGGGGTGTTTGGTTGTTAAAAAGCCCCCTTGGCGAGCCCAGGCAATGACCGTGCCATGAAAGCTCTCGGTCAAGCAGAGATCGCTCGGTTGGCCTGAAAGCATCCCGAATGTCTGCCCTATGGTTGCTGCTTGGACGAGAGACAGGACTTCCCTGGCGTCACGACGAATATAACTGTCCCACTTGGGTGCTTCATGTCAATAACGCTGACAGTAATACCAATAGAAGGCCATGTTGCTCACAGATGCTAGGATCGCTTTATTCAAGGTTTGGAAAATCCTCCTGCCCTGTATTGCCGCACTAGCAGAACCCATGAACAGGGTGCCCACCGAGCATACGGACAGGAGCAGCAGGGCAGTCTCCGACGAAGGGCGAAACGATGGGGCATGTAGAAGAGGGAATATCGGGTTGAACCTCGAAAAATACAACTTGATACCAAGATTCTAAGCAATGTTAGAGAAGCCTGGTCTAAGTTGTGCGGCGGGAACATGACGCAGATTCTGACACTCACTAGGAAGTCTGCGGAAGGCAGTGCGGTGTTGCTGGGGCATGGGTGCAGCTTATGCGAAAGACGTTCTCTGTAGGCTTCATCTACTTGGTCCTGATCATCAGATTGGCCGGATGACGCGCAGCCCACGACGTTGCGACTGAGAGTTGTATACCAGGTATCTTGGATGGCGGGAATCAAGTCCGAAGGCGTCATGAACTTGTCACGACTCGACGGAGCTGCAGCATGACCCGCTGGCTGTCGATCAAAGGAGTCTTGGTAGGCTAGATTGCCCCAATCTGAAATAGCATTCGAAATCGAGTAGGTCAGACCGTTAAGGTCAAAATCACTCCCAAGTAGCCAGCCTGGTTCGTGGGCATTTAAGCCAATGTCCATCAATTCCATCTCAGTGGGGGCGTTGAAGATGCTCGCCTGCAGATCTGAAAGATGCCCTTCAGCAGATCCTTCCGTCAGATTTTGTACTTCTGGTCGAGGACCAAGTGTGTTGTCAAATGGGTTGTACACGATACTTTGCTCCAATTGTCCGGCCTGGCTTCCCAGGGCGCTCGTGGCTGGCGCGGCTATCCGGTCAGCAAGGTCGGGGGATGATAGGGCAGTCGAGTTGTTATTCTGAAGCCCTCTGTGATCATTGCTTTGCGTAGAGTCGTCGAGAAGAGTCTCATCCATCAAATCGATTTCCATAGCCAACGAGAGTTGAGATGAAGGCATTGCAGCTGCACTTGGGGTCGTTTTCCTCTTCCAGTCACGATCACGTTCATGAGCTCGAGAGTGACGGAGTAATGAGTCACTGCAAAATGTCAGTCGTCTGTTGCATTGAGGGAGAAACAATCCTCGACTCGGCGAAGCATGGTGGGACTGACTGGCGACTGTATGACCTGCCGCATATACTGCACTGAAACGGTCTTTCTTTTGTATGAGAGAGGATATGGCGGGCCAAATGCTCTGTTTTGGAAAAGCATTGCCCACATTGAGAGCACTTTCTGACTTGTTTCGTCCTATGTCTTGCTCTTGGGTTTGCGCTAGTAGCATTGACGCCATCCGAGTGGGAGTGCGACATGATTTACTGACTAAAGCTTACAAGAGAGGGGCCAAAGTTGTCCTGTCGCCGCTCTACTAATAGCTTCAATTAATACAGCCAAGCTGTTAGGGCCGAGGGAGTAAGGAGGAAGGAGAGAGGGGGCGCGACTTTGTGTTCTGACGATCTCGGTTCGATGGCCTTAGAACAGCGTGGGATAATTGCAATAGATACGAGAAAGCGCGAGGTTGGATGGAGCGGTTGTCGCACTGAGCGTGCTACCAGGATTAACGGTGAGGTAGACGATAATGAGCAGAAGTACGAAGTAGTGTGTTGATGATGCTGTCTAAAGTGCGGGGTACTCTAGTAAATAGGTTTTTGTCAAGGCATATGTCACGGTACTTGGGGTACATCAGTCACGACGGAGGATCCCGAAGCTATCCGCATATAGACATACGGCTCCTGTCCCTGCAATCCAGCTAGCCTGTTATTGTATGTGAATCTCGGCTATTCCGCCCCCTATTTGAGTGTCACACTCGATAAAAGGGGCCTGCCACAGCAGTCTAGGTAGCAATTCAAGTCTCTATGTTACATCACACGATTTGCGCGGTCGTGTCTTGACTGTTTTACTTAAAGTATATACCTAGATTACTAAGTACAGTTGTTTCCTGGAAGAATCCAGTCATGTCATACGAAAGAGATATACTAGGGACACCTTGTGGCCTTCGGCTTCTAGTCTCGACGGTTCCTTTGAACCTAGACTAGAAATGTGGCCGTGGTTCTTTCAACCATAATAACCAAGACATCCGGATCCGTCGCCGGCATCACTGTATCAGCCACATCCGGGACCTAGGGGGTTAGGGTTAGGGTTAAAGGAACCGCTTTTCTCCACCCAGACAGATAGAAATCAAGACCTTCCATTGCACACTGTTCCAACACATTCATCCCGGTTGATAGTCAAGAGGCCACAGACAATACGGAATGTTGCGTTCAAGATGCCGAAGGGGTCGCGAGTATGCTGGCTATACAAGGCCCGGTTGAGAAGGCAAGGCATGCGCCAGAGGAAGTGCAGAAGGGCATTATCTGGGCGAGTTTGCAGCGCCATCTGCATCCATTTGTGCCTCGTCCGAGGCAGGTCGATTCAAATGGAATTTGCTATTCAGGAAAGAGTATCTACTCCTTA
This sequence comes from Neonectria neomacrospora, assembly GCA_013756995.1. Classification (NCBI taxonomy): domain Eukaryota; kingdom Fungi; phylum Ascomycota; class Sordariomycetes; order Hypocreales; family Nectriaceae; genus Neonectria; species Neonectria neomacrospora. The sequence goes on from JABSTB010000254.1 coordinate 23,764, forward strand.
GTACCAAGACACCTTTTGGCAAAAGCATTATAGTCCAAGCCGCACAGTTGTTTTGCCGCAACGGCATCAGGATAATCATCGTCCCCTTGGATCAAATTGAACAGGAGCAGTGTATCAAGATCCAAAGGCTTCCAGGGGAGAGATGCGTGTTTATCAATGCTATGACGGACAAGACTGATGCATCGGCCCACGATATTGAGATTGGGGTGTATACTCATCTCATCATGGGCCTAGAGATTGCTACTGTTTAATGTCGGCCAATAGCTAGCAGCCTATCCTTCAAATCGCGCGTCTCGGTCGTGGCAGTGGACGAGCTACATTTGGTGGCCCTCTGTGAAAGTAGCGTATATCCCTCGATTTGGCTGTTCTGCCACACTGGATCAGGTGACGTTTGAATATTGCGAGGTGAATACAAATTTCCAGGCAAACTGCGAGCTTTCCAGAAGTTCTGTCGACGGGTGAGAGATAAGCTAGTTGTGGAGACGATCGAGCCACGGATATCAAGGAAACTCACCAGTCTCTTCTTTGTTCTGCAAGATGCCACGACGAATGGGTCGCCAACCCCAGAGAAAATTCCGAAAGCCGTCATTTTAATAGACTCTCGACATCATATCCAAAGGTATGACGAATCTTTGTGGTCGTCGTTGCGCTGACTGTCGATCTCTATAGCCATCATCACCATGGGTCGTCACGTATACTCAGATGAACTGGGCAAGCATCAAGTGGTGAGTTTGGGTATGTATTTGCATACGTCGCTTATTCGCCTTTCCGACGTCCACACTCGAGATCTAACGCGTCTACGACGGCGATGGACCATGGTGGAAGCAGCAATTCGTGGCTGTTCTTGTTTGTCTTTCGTCTAGCCGTTCGCTCTGCCGAGAGGACGGTTGAGTTGATATCCTCGAAAATTCACTGGGCTTTTGGAAAAATGGCAGAGAATTCGATGGAACCTGTATAATATCCTGCGTGGCGGTTAGTTGTGGAGGAAAACGAGGTTGATGTGGTTCAACTATTCCTCCATAAACAATCTCAACTCGAGCCAAAAGAAAGTTGACATAATCCTCATGTCATTTAGTCGAGAACCGCATGTAACTTCCCGATTAGACCCATCATTTGACTGGGCTTGCTCAGGTAAATCTTTCCAATCAAGCAAGTACGTGCCTTCTCTCTTCTTCACCTGTTGTATCTTCCTTGATATTGTTCTGCTCCTTCATCCGAACCTGGCCATGCGACGGGCAAGGGCGTCTCGTGAGGCATTATTAATTTCCCTGATGACCACGTTTTCAGAAACGCCTACAGGTTGACTTCTGTCTAGTAACCACACTGGAAGAGTACTGCAAGCTTGTATATAGCCCACATAGTCCCAGAGCTAATGTTGTATACCGTGTCTGCTGACTATTCAACCCTCTTGAGTGACCCCTCTTTGAGCGATAGCGCAAACGACTAGCCACCAGTAACGGTTGGGACGTCGGTCTGCCCGCGGTCAAATCGTCAACCACAAGATTGGCTAAGCGCGGGTGGTTCCACCGATCATCTCATGTCCCGCAAGAAAGGTATATGACTAGAAAGAGGTGGGGTATGGCTGCTGTAACGTGGTCCCGCAGCAGTCTACACTCGTGGTCCCGCAACAGAATATTGAGACCTTCAGCTAACCTTCCCCACAGTCTCCACACTTCGGCATGGCGGGATGTGGGAACCCCAACCCCATGGAGAAGGGAAGCTAGGCTAATAATGATCAAATCACCAGTATTTCAAACAACAGAAATTGCCCACCAATTCTCTTGGCTCAGAAATGTATCTCTAAGACAATTTCTTTCTCAGCATATTTGATTCGTCACGCTTCTCTGGCCATATCACAAGTATCCATGGAAGAAACTGATGTCTTTATTTGCGGATGCGGGCCGACAGGGGCCATGCTTTCGACCCTTCTGGGGCGGTATAGTATCGTAAATGTTGTGCTTGAGCGCGACTCATGCATAACCCGTGATCCCCGTGGCATAGCCCTTGATGAGGATGGCATCCGTCACCTACAGGCGTCTGGCATCTACGACCAGATCTTCACTGATATTGGAGAATGTGAGTTTCATGCGAGACTGTACACAATTTTCACGGCCGCTGCTAACTTCACTCCAAGGCATGGGCAAGTTCAAGTTCGTGGGGGGCATTCACAATGACCTCAGCACCAGACCGTTCACGGTTATGGACTACAACACGGTTAGTGAAGGGTATTCCCTATAGTCCGCCTGGCCTGTTACTTATATACCTACCTATATTGCAGACAGAAGGCGGTACCGGACATCCGGGTTTTATGTGCCACAAGCAACCGACCCTCGAAAAACATTTGAGAGCTCGGCTCAACAGCTATCCTACCTCAGACTTGCGCTTGAACTCGACTGTGACCTCGATCCGCGAGGATAGCAATTGGGTGTACGCAACCTATCTTGACGCATCGGGCACGGAAAAGCAGATCCGCGGTAAATTTCTTGTTGGGGCAGACGGGAAAACCGGCTTCTCGAGAAAACGGTACCTCGAGCCCTTAGGAATCCGGATGGAACAGGTGTCGACAAACTCGTATGAGGAGACCTGGGTGGCCTTGAACTGGAAGATATCTCTCCCTAATCCCGAGTCACATCCCGACTTTCCTCTCTGGGCAGAGGGTTACACTCCACATCAGGTCTACGACGCTTTCTTCCCCAACGACTTTCGTTTTCTTTGCAACTCCAAGCGCCCGGCTGTATGTGGCCGCTTTGGGCTCTGCGAAGATAGGCTCTGGCGTTTCGAATTCGTCGTCCATCCCTGGGAGGATGGCCAGGTCATGTCCGCTCCAGACAAGATCCGTCAGGTTGTCTTTCCCTACATCACACATCAAGGCACAAGATATGGCTTGCCTAGTTCAACAAAAATCCAGTATCCCCAAGATTGCATCGAGGTTCTTCGATCACGGCCATACCAATTCGCGGCCAAGAGTTGCAACAAATGGGCGCGAGACCGCGTCATCCTATGCGGAGATGCAGCCCACGTCTTCCCGCCTTTTGGCGGTCAAGGCATAACTTCGGGGTTCAGGGACGCCATGTCGCTCGCTTGGAGACTTGTTGTAGCTACCCGTCAAGACTCTGGGGCTGGCGACGGCGTTGGCTATGAGTCGTTGCTGAACGGGTGGTTCGCCGAGCGGAAACAGCAGCTGGACAAGTCCCTTGCGTCCACAATAGAGAACGGAACTTACTTGACCACCTCCAGCCCCATCAAGGAATTTGTTCGCGACTGGTATCTATGGTTTGTGCAACTGGTGCCAAGCTGGAGGCGCTGGTTGGAGCAAGGGAATCGCAGAGACGGCATGGTCAAGTATCAATGGGTAGCTTCCAAGGGAATGGTGTTTTTACCGGAGATGGCAGGAGGCAGAAACTTCCCTCAGGTATACTGTATGAAGCTGGACGGGAAAGAAAAGGTACAATTCACCGACGACGTCATATTCTCCGAGGACAAGAAGGCACTGTTTCAGGTTGTAGTGCTTCTCAAAGTTACGCAAGACGTCGAGGTGACCCGAGCATCGATATCTGGCGTAGATGAGGCATCCTGCGGGGTGATCCGGGCAGCAGAAGCGACCTTCGTCATTCACAGTACGGATCCTCATCTTAGGGAGGGTTCGTGGGGGGAAGATGCTGTCTACCGCTTGGCCACGGGCCAAGAATTCGCAGCAGACGAGAGCCTCTGCGCTGGACGGCCAGAGCCTCAGTACTACGACCCCGAGCGGATGATTAAGGAGTCGGCAAACAATTCCTTTATTATCTTGAGGCCTGATCGGTTTACCTTTGCTGCGTGTGAGACTCCAGAACAGCTCTTACACGCAGCGCAGCGTCTCTCATTTCTAGCTGTAGGCAAGTAGGAGACTAAAGATACGAGCGTGTTATATAAGATGAGAGTCTGGTTGCCATGGATTCAGAGACTCGATTCACGATGAATGTTCATGAACTCCGCGACTGGACCGAAAAAATCAAAAGGGTACCAAAGTAATCGTAAGGAAGTGAAACAAGAAGAGCCATCTTTGTACTCACAATGACAACATTCAATATGTCTCTTTAATCGTAGGTTTCTAAAGTAGCCTCATACTCCTTACACATGCAGTCCCTTTCACCCTGCCCAAGACAATGTTCTATCAGAGGAAGCTTCTTTAATTGATTAGTCTTTACATGTCATTTCAATCTACAATGCTCAACACACCTATATCCCTGCACGAATTTATTATTCATGCTGGCATATGTGCCGTCTCCTCACAACTTGTCCCCTGCGCTTGATCTGGCTTTCTATTGCTGAAGATTCTGCTTCCTAGAAACTCCCGTAGCTGCTGTGTTAACTTCTAGACTTGCTTTAGAAACGTTTCCAAACTTGTAAACTTATAGTCAGTTAGAACCTGGTTCCACTCTTTTGTCATCTTCTAAGCCCCTCCGGTAACTGCGATTAAAGTGCTCATTATAATAGCTGTTTAGAATGCCTCCTATTATACCTTTAGGAAATCCGCTAGAACCTGCGAATCCAGCGGTGGCAGCTAACCCAATTTAACACTACCTACCTAAGCGTCCTCCTTAACTCACTTAATTTTAAATAGCCTTGCTGTAAAATCCATGTATTAATTTCTATTATAACTAGAAAATTCCGTTTTAATATACTCTTAATAGTATATAAATTTCCCCTTACTTACCTTATATCTTCTCCCCTAGCTCTAGGAGCTATATAATAGTAATTTAACTTTTTATAATTTCTCTAACTCTTAGCTACTCGCCTCTATACTTTACTATATAAATAATAACTTAATAGTGTCATTAGCATAGACTGGGGCGATGTTGGCTTGCAGGGCTGGTGCAATTCCCAGGCATATTGGATCAAGCATTCTGGTTAGGAGTAGAACTACGACTTTAGATCCTCATAGCACTGAGTGTGGCCCTGTATAAGTGAAGGCAGTCTACAGTTTATGAGTGCTCGTTCTCCTAGACTCACCGCATGAACTCTCCGCCCCTTGCGTTTGCGCACACGTTGGCTGCAAACCAAAACTCCTTGTTTATCCCCTTAGACCCCAGACTGTCACGCCTTTTATTCTTCGATAGTGTGTGACTAAATGCTGTTTCCGTTGAGCCTTTTCTGTTAGTGGAATGATGGTAAGAACTTTGGTTGATTCTAGGTCCAGTATTCCTTATACTAGTAAAGACAAGAGTGCGGGAAGTCGTTATGATTCACCCAACGATATCTGCTCGAATCATTGCATTGTTTTATAATCGTAATTCTTCATAAAATGTCCCCATTACTGAACAAAGTGGTAGGAGAAAATTATACTCGGGAACCCCCCCCCTACTGCAGCGCAATAATGTCCATCTCAATTCTTGCCTCAGCCTGAAGTCTCTTCGCCTCGCACGAACTACGAGCAGGCTTATGCGGGAAATACTGAGCGTAAACATCATTCATTTCCTTAAAGTCATCCAAGTTTTGAAAGTATATCTAGTCAAATTCAGCGATTTGTATGCAGTTTTGGGGCAAGGATGTCATACCGTGATCTTCACAGCTTTGTCTAGGCTGGAGCCCGCAGCCTCCAAGACAGCACGAGCATTCTGGCACATCTTGTGTGTCTTCTCTGCAACAGTGCCCTCGATAAGTTTACCGGTAGTCTCGGCAGGAATTTGGCCCGAAACGAACACCATGCCATTTGCCTTGATAGCTTGGGAATAGGGCCCAATTGCTGGCAAAATGCCATGTATCAGTATTGGTTATCTCGGTCACGACACTAATAACAGGGACATACGTGTGACACCTTCTGGCGAGAAGACTGCCTCCATGCCCTTTCGAGCGGAGGTTGTGCTTGAGAATAGCTGGCAGCCAGTGCCGGAAATCGAACGGCGGCCAGAGATACTGAGTTTAGTGATTTGGCGTGATGTATGAGATGCTCTCAACACCGTCAGGGAGTGGAGCCGGGCAACCGAGCGAAGAACTGAAGCTTGGGAAGGATTCATTGTCTTAAATGCGGTGTGTGATAAATCTTGTGCAGAGCTAATGTGGTCAGGAATGTCTGGTTGACGAGCCGGATTCATGTCACCAATGTAGGCTTTTTGAAGGCTGATGCTGTCGAAGCGATGAAGCGTACGGATCAGCATTCCGCTACGTCAACATACCCCGGAGAGACATCCCGCAGCCACCCCGGTTCTGCCCCACTCCCTTCCGGGATCCATTTCCGGAGAGCCAGATAATGAGGTCCTGTAGAAATAAACCGCGACATGCCCACAATCATAAAGACCACCATAAATCGTGCATCTACTGCCGTGTAGAGAAATCTACTCCACAAGTTTCCACAAGTTTGTCTCTATCGCCGTAGCTCTTGCATCCCTATCACAACTATGCTTGTTCCTACGCTTCGTTCAGTCGTCCGACCGACTCTAACAAGCCCGGTCAGAACCGGGAGAGTTGCAGCCTGTGTATCCACACTTGGACGTCACACTATAGCCACGGAAGGCCAGAATAAGGAGTTCCTTTGCATCATGCCTGACAAACCCAATGTCCTAGAAATCAGGAAGAAGGTGAAGGCGTGCGTTATTTCGACGGGCGCTATAGCGTTCCTGCGCGTCCATCTTTAGGGAGGCGGGGTTAACAACTCCCTAGGACACACTATGAGGACATCAAGCCATTGATCGCATCCGGGAAGCTGGCAGCCGGCGGTATGGTTCCCAGTCACCCTCCTATCTCTTTAATTGCATCCAATATTACGGTCACAACCTCGTCTAACTAAGAGCAGGCGCCATGTTCCAGAAGCACCCCGTGGAAGGGCAGCCCCCGTTCTTTGAAGGGAGCGTCGTCGTCTACACTGGCAAGGACGCTGCAGAGATCCGGGGGATCATCGAGAAAGACATTTATGCCACAAGCGGTGTGTGGGACCTGGACAAGGTCCAAGTCATCCCAGTATGCATTCCTCACAATCCAAGCTCCTAAGCCTTGATACTGACCATATGGCCGCTTAAGTATGTCCCAGCCGTCCGACAACCACTTAAGTGAGAGTATGGGTAGTCAGTGGGTAAGAGGATCGACAGTCAAAGTTTATATGGTTATTCGATATAAATGCAATCTTGATCCACGTCTCGCGTTGGGCCCTTGATGTCGTGAGACGTCTTAGTAATGTTGTACAGTACAATAGATGCCGCAAACGCTCAAAAAAAGTCGCCTGTGTATGTGTCTGAATAATGCAGTCCGTTAGCATGACAGCGGTCTATTAGATAGAATGACTAGCCATCCACGGCATCTCTTTATACTCTCTATAGTTCGGAACTTTCAAGATTCCTATTTCCACCCGTCTATGCATCTCATCACCAAATCCTGCATGGCTCAAATGAATTGCTCTACTGGCAGATTGTATTATTTATATCTTATCAAGGTCCCATCTCCACCCTTCATCAGGCATCATGAGATTGAATAGATCAGTTCCCTCGACATTGAGGTCGTTGATAGCTGACATGATTGTCTCTGGATCCATGACCACAAGGCAGCTGTCGCTATCCCGTACTCGCGACCATACTGGATCCGGGGAGACAACTGCAGGAATAGCCTGTGAGAAAGTGTCTCCCGCCACATCTGAATGAGTTGTACGATCGGCAAATCCCGATGCCGCACCGTCGGTTGTTGAATCCACTGCGCGTATCTTCGTGTGGAGGTCAAAAAGCTGCAGGAGGTCCGACCGATACGCTTTCGCAGGGGCAACGTTTCTAGACACAAATTCATCCAGAAGACCCATGACTTGAGGTAGATCCCAAAGTAGTCCGTTGGCTGGCCGTATGATGTCAATCAAGACTAAAGCGAAGGTAGCAGAGAAGAGTGCGTCAATATCATAAGGCAGGAAAACATCTAACAAAGTCAGCAAAACTTCCACCCGACCACAGTAGACTCTTACCACATATTGTTTGATGTTTCAGGGTGAGCATGATATTGAGAACGTTGATAGCTGACTCTATACACATCCTTAACAGCGAGTCGAAGGGGGACGTTGAGTGGCGATCGTTGCTCTCTGCGCTTAAGACGGGAGCCAAAAGAGAGAACAAGACCGGTTTTACGGTTAAAATAACACACTAAATGCTTGGTGTAAGCTGATGCGCGGTTGTATCCACAACACTGTTGGCAAACCTGGTGTAGTAAAAGATGCAAGGTGGCGGCGTCTCTGGAGAGGGGATCGTTAAGCTGCTGAATATCGAGTTTCAGATGCTCGTTGAGCACCGCAGAGGTCTCGGCAAGACGGGAAAGAATAGCTTGCACCTCTACAATAAAATTCTTATCCCGCTGGCCATGTACCCCGTAAATTACTATCATGGTGTCAGCCATTATACACAAGCAAGTGAGCGACAGGCGTACCATCCAGTATCTTGCCAAGATGAGATGAGAGTGTCGCATGGATTGCAAAAACATTCTGAGAGCTGTCTCCTTTCTTTATCTCTGGGAATGGGATGGAAATATCCTCGTCTCGCATAACTAAGGGACTGCCTAGCATAGCAGCACTTTTGCAGTCAATAGAGTAAACAGTCCACCAGAGTTGTCTCTGATACTGGACATTCGACGGTCTCATTGCCTCGAGGAAGATCCGATTGAGGCTTTTTGTCACTGAAATTCGTGCTGCTTGGCCGATCTGGCATCCCAAGTTAGCGAGCAGTCGACTGCAAGAATTTCAAGACCAGCTCACGCAAACATAGGATTCTTGCAGCATGTCCGTTGCATGCATAAAGAGCGAGGCTAGGCAAAGAATTTCAATCGATAAGAATGGGTCTCCGTACATTCGTCGGACATCTGGCAGCGCCTCCATCACCAGCGCAAAGTAGGACATGCCCGACGGGCCCCTATCTGAATGTTCTCTAGACAGAATAGATTTGCCAAAGGCGAGCACTAGGAGAAACTGTAAGTGCCAAAGACTCGCTTCTGGAAATATACCCTTTGATACTTCATCGTAGAAGGCTCTCAGGCGTTGAAAGAATGTGTCAGGGTCAAAAAGACGGTAAAGCGAGCCGAGTCGCAGCAAGACGGTATTCGTCAAGTATTCAGCATATTGTAGTGCAGGCAAAGGTATAGCCGCCAGGTCCAAAACGATGGGTGGCAGTGAGGTCGCGTATGACACGTCTTCGCGCTCGACGGACGCACTGCCAGGGTCTGCGACTGCCGTTGACTTCTGAAGGAGGTTACGAACATTTCGACTAAAAGAAAGGGTCGAGCTGTGGCCAAGGAAGGCTCGATTCTTTGTCAATGTCTTACTTTGCGATGGGGCTGGGATGGGACGTACTTGCGTGTCCGTAGCGTCGCACCTTGATTTGAGGCTCTGAGGCTACCAGGGTATTGATCAGATCCTCTGGTTCTGGGTGCTGATTTCGATTTAATACTTCATGTTCAAACTTGTGAAGGTGTGGCCATTTACCGGATCTGGCCCAGCCGTGCTTTCCCGGTTCTCGCATACGTCTTTCGATGCGAGCGGCGGATCCTGTGTAAGTTGATCAGGTTTCGAGACGGTGGTTTCAGAAGTTCCCGCTGCTTGAAGCTGGGTTTCTAAAGACTTGATGCGAGCATGTAAATGATCGATGTAACTGGACTCGTCAGCACAGGACAACTTGATGCACATCTTCAGCCATCGGCTTACTCGACAGGGACAGTCGCCTTTCTCTCCCGCTCCTCAAAAACGCATTCTTCTTTCCTACCAACGCATTTTTCACAGGGATTACGCCCAGAGCATCGGGACTTTCGATTGCGACACCCTATACACCTTGACGCACCGTCAGGTTAAGCAAGGGCCATCTCGGAACTCAAGACTCACGCATTGGAGGTTTTCTTTCGTTGGCGGGCGGCCGATTGAGGGGATTGCGTATGGCTGTCAATCTCCATTACGCGCTTTTTGGCATTCACCTTTTGTGAGGAACCGTGACTCTAATCTGGACTGTTATTAGCGTTTGACGACGACAAGAAGGCAGATGCGGGGAAGACATCAATCTCGGAGCCATAAAGCATCACGTGCTACTAAAGTACCTACTTAGCGTGTCTCCATTTATGTCAGTGGGCCGAGTTTATTGGAGTTCACAGCTGGGCTTGACTTGAACATCTGGATTGTGACATTAAGTGAGAGTTTAGCAAGCACCCAATTCTCAGATTCCTCCATCATACAATAAGAAACTTCATAATTATCTATATCCCTATCTTGCGAAATTATAGCATGCACCGCTCCATGCACTAGGCAGGTAGCATTAAATGAGAAATTGTCCCATCCGAGCTTGAGCGCACTGGAGCGACCCGATCCTACCCTATATGTTAATATGCGGAACGGAGCCAGCTTTCTAATTCCGATCGAGATTGTGATTCGGAGAGACAAGATGCCCAAGCTGACAGCAAAATATAACAAGCATACGGCTGCGATAAGAAACAAGATGGAAATACTACTTGTGAAACCTGCTATGGTCGGGATATGCACCCGCAGGAATGCATCGTCCGGAAAACGCTTCCGCAACTAAACCCTGAATGGCTTGTATTGCTTACAAAAGTCCCCAGCGCTTATCTATCCAGGTTTATTTAAATGCAATTTTGTTATTGAATAAATTACGTACTCGTTTTCGGCTTAAAATGCTCTTTTATTTATTCCCCATATCTACAGTCAGCCACAGATATAAAGTAGTTTCTGCTCCCGCTCCGGCATCTCGATCCGGGAGCAGCCCCCGTAGACTTCATTCTATTTCCCTGCAAGCTCCCCGGAGATGGGGAATTCGCGGCCCGTCTCTGGGGAATGGAATATCACTCCTCCTCGTCTTCCTTATCTCGGCACCACTCCACACGCGACGTCTTATCTTAATACAAGGGTGCCGATGAAGAGTTACTAGTACAAGAGGGCTTGGTTGGTGTACTTTCTATCACTAGCGGGAAGACATCCCGTGTTTGTGGTCTTGGGATTCCGCTCCACCCATCGCAACCCAAGCTATAATTAGAGCGAGACTTCGGTCGGCATTCTCGCCGGTCTCTTAGCAAAGAAGGCTAGCCAGTTGATCTCGGGGTCGGGCAACAAAAACACCGAGTCTATGTGTGGTCAGAACGGTGCCCACATTAGCTCCTCGATACTGGCAGTCGATGACGATACTGGAACGATCAAACTCACCCCTCCCTCATGCGGAACTCGACTTTGCGGAGTGAGTGTTTGGCCTGCTGGAACAAGTAAAGACCATGGCGTTGTCGCTAATTAGTTCATGTTAGCTCAACGCTTGTGAAGGCTTGCGTGGCCACTCTATTCGTACCCCTGGGTCGACTCTTAGAGGATTCGATAATGTAATTAATGAAGTATCTCTCTGCCTTAAACATCTTCCCACCTGTGATTAGTTTAAGGTTCGGGTTTGTCTTTACATCTTTAATAACCTTACCTTACCTTACCCTACCTAATTGTATTCTTTAACCGATCTTACTTGAAACCAAATTACCAGAAAGCAAAACCTGTCTTAGTCCCTGATACCTTAATCTTCCTCATCTATGCAACTCGCTACCCCTAGAATCGCCTTGTCTGACTACCCGCTTAAACCTTAAATCCCGCTCCAAAAGCCCGAGCCTAAAGAGTCAATAAGCCGTTGCCTTACGGCAAATTACAACTTCAAGCCACTTCGGGGAATACATAGTCCCCGACAGTCCGAGAGCAATTGGCTTAACGCCAGGCATCAGTAAACTGGGTGATCCCGCATAACTGAGCGCTAGGGGAGGTAGATCAGCTTCTATCTAAACCGGAGTTAATGCAAGTCGGACACATTGAGAAGCCGATTCACCTAGGAATTAAGAAGACCCCATGGAGTATTTAGTATAGAACACATTCTGTCGAGACTGGGATAAATACCCAACACATACCGTATAGTTTTGCAAGTGATCATCGAAAGCCCCTCCTTATGGATCTGCCTGATCAGAAGTCATATCAGCTTCCTACCAACGCATTTTGGTTTAGTAAGTCAACATACGTTATCTTGTCAGGCGTAAACTAACTCAAGACTAACAGTCACCAGCTGTTCGTCAGGTTTAGGCCAGTCCCTCGCCCACCTAATTAGCAAACATACTACCCAATGCTCAGTCACTACGGCTTGGCGGCCAAGTGCCCTGTCAATAATCCTAGACGGCCCTGACACTCTTAAAGTTGCCCTAGATGTAACCTCCTAGGGTTCTGTCGACGCTGCGATCACTACAGCGCTCAATAAGTTTGGTTACATTGATGTGTTCGTCAACAATGCAGGCTACGCTGTCATAGGGGATACGGAGTCCACGACCGACGAGCAGGCTAGACAAGTCATTAAGACTGACTTCTGGGGTATAGTGAAGTTAACGCTTCAGGCACTGCGGGCCATGCAGGAGGAAAACCCTAAGACGTCTTCAAGTGGAGGCGTGGTGACGAATGTCATGTCTGTGGGTGGATTTATCGGCCTTCCTAGCAGCGCTTTCTATATCTATAATGCGAGCAAGTTTGCTGTCGAGGGCTTCACAGAGTCTGCATCCCGAGAAGTACGTCCGGAATGGAATGGTATGTATACCTTTGGAGAACGGTGATCGTTCAACGCTGATAATTCGATAAGTTCACTTCTACTTGATCGAGTCTGGGGGTATCGCGACCAGGTTTGCTAGCTCAAGCATGGATCGAGCATCATCTTACCCTGCATATACGGCGCCAGACTGGCCTGCCCGGGTCCTCGAATCGCATATCATGAACGAAGAGAACCAAAAGACGTGGTCTTCACCGGATACAGTGGCCGCTGGTATGTATGAAGCTATGAGCCACGGTCAAGGAATTCCTCTCAGAGTCCTGCTCGGCCCAGAAGCTTGGGGTTTGGTCAAGAAAGAGATTAAGCATATGGATCAAGATCTTAATGGATTGAAGGATTTAAGCTGTCAGGTTGGGAGTGCTCAGCAGTTTGAATCTATAGGATTCCTTAGAAAGGAGTAACAAGTCAGGCTTGTAGCCTAATGAAACGGTGAGGTGTATTCCGCTGCAGCTCTCGCAGCGAGAATCAACTGATGCCCGACATCGGGACCCAACTCCGTCATGACTGCCCTCCTCCGTAGCACACGAAGCCGTACCGCCTCTATTTGATCTCTTGATACCGTAGCAGTAGCATCAGGTCGACTAACTTCCGTAGTGCGTTCTCTCGCGTCCAAGACCTCCAGCAACTCATCCACGGGGCGGCGTCATAGTCGAACTCAGCTCGGCTCTGAGGTACTCGTTGTTGTGGAAGTCGATCTGCGACTCCTTTCGGAGGAAGCAAACTTGGTCGATGCCGTCTCGGTCTACAAGGCGCGTAACAGGATCGTTGGCGTACTGAGTCAGATACTCGTCGCAGTGTGCTATGCAATCCTCGGACCGTTTCTCGTTGTATGCCCAGCCAACTAGAGCCATCAAATGCTTCCCTCTCACTAGCCTGAGGCTGGAATTCATGTAGTACTAGTCTGCTGCATCATAGTTCCCCGCTTCGTACTCTGCAAGGAGTTCGTCAAGACCCGCGGCTGATGATTGGGGATCCGACACCATCAGTTCGCAATTTTTCGTGAATGCTTCGTTCCAAGCGGCCAAGGCTCTTTTCTGCCTCGCCTCCCCAGCCCAAGCCTCCAGAGTTGAAAGTAGGATTATTGAAAAATCCCCATATCGCCAACGAGTTAGTAAGGAATCAATCATCGCCAGTGCTAATATCCTATATTCATCCAGTGTATGTGTAGCGTCGATTTTCTTTATCAAGTATTTCCAGTGAAACTTCTCCATTCCCTGAGCACGCTTGAAGAAGCCCTCGACTTTACGATCCAGAAACTCATAGCTGACCGGTTGCTCCCGAAGTCTCTTGCCTACCTTGATCTGCTCCCGCCCTTCATCAAAGAGGCTCAACTCCATGGCATCCTTCCACGCCGCGACGGACGCATTCCAGTCTCGTTTCCATTCCATCAGTTTTCGGTCTTCATGCAATCTTTTAATATCGACGAGATATTGCCCAAATTTTCCATGGGCAAGCTCTTCGACCTGAGATAGCAACTCGAGCGCCTGGTCCAATTCGTTCGATAGCTCACATTAGAAGATTTCTATATTGAGTTTGGTGTTTGTGATTTCTTCTCTTGCAAACTGATTCAAGTATTCCTTGTCCCCGGGTCGGCGTAGTAGCTGCTTCACTAGCTGTATTTGCATTTCTTTCAGTCTTACGTATCTCTTCTGACGTGCCTGAGACTTTCCTTTCCATCCGCAGCGAGCATTCCCCAGGCTTGGCTGTTAAGATTGAGAATTTCCATTTGTTTGGATATGAGTGCGCCACCCTTGAAAAAGCTTTTGCCAGTTTGAAGCATCTTCTTAAGTTCTCAACGACGTTCTGGGCTTGGGAAGATGCTCCCGAGTGCCCTTAAGCACCAAATTTGTCGAGGTGTTGGTAATATTCTTTAACAAGTAGAAAGTATTCCCGTTTCTGCCGTAGCTTTGGAATCTTCTCGTTGAATATTTCACCCTTCTCATAGATCTTGATCACTTGGTCTACGTGTTACATCATCTCGTCAATATCCAAGTCTTCGGTAGCTTTGTGTAAGAGATACTGGTGATTCTCAATTGCTTGCATCCACGCGCTGGAGTTGGTCTGCCCCGTGGGCAGTTGTGGAATCGAAAGTGTTTATCATGTTTCCTCGACTTGGCATGGACGTTGGGTCCTTGACGACACCGCTGACGCCCGCCGATTCGAATGCCTTCATGATGACTTCGAAGCCGGCATTCAACCCGCTCAGTGCTGCCTTCACTTTCGGAGTCGTTGCTGGGTCTGCTTCCTCTAGGTCGACAGATTGAATCAGTCCTCTAAGATATTCCGACATTTGTTGACGGGTCTCTTGGTATGCTTTTGTCATATGGTAGCCTGGCACAGGACTCAAACGTTGGAAGATGGTGACAGCTTCATCATCACTGGCCCTCAAAACCTTGGTGATGGGTATTGGTAACCTCTCCAAAAATCCCAGTAGCCTCTGCCACGTACTCCTTATAGGCTCGACATGTGGTCATCTTGTATCAGAAATTTTTCCATTGCATCCAGAGCGCCTTGTTTATGGCCAGCCTCCAGCAAGAAGATCATTTGCTGTCGGATGATGTGGCCTTTCTCGTAGAGACTCGCGAAGCCCCGGAACTCGCCATATTTTGACTCAGAGGCGGCCAAAATGTCCTCAGAGAGCCCAATGAGTTTCATGTGTGCCTTTTCCGGACCAGCCATCCCCCGTCGTATTCGGATTAGGAATTGTATGATGTGGAGTACAGGAGCTCGTAGTTTTGGATCAATTGCGTGCCCTCCACTGAGTTCTAAGAATAAGGTAATGAGCTGCTCGCAACAGTCGGCAGCCAACTTCGACTCTGCATTGGTTGCTATCGGAACAAGAAAATCGCAGAACTGGGTTATTCCCCACCATGGCCACTTGGTGAAGTTGGTGTTTGTCAGACAGGTTGATGGAGGTGACAAAATTTGGTAGAGACGATGCGAATATCGGTCGAAGCTCTTCGTAGTCGAAGCCTTGTGCAAACGCAAGCATTGTATCGAGAGAGAGGCTGTCGTACACTGTGTCCCGGTACCATTCGAGAAAGGCATCGGAGGCCCAAGAATCGTGCTCGGGGGAGTTTAAGCCGCCAAGGGAGAGTGGAGAGAGAAAGAATACTCATCACTCCCGTGTGTTCATCGTATCTGATCCCCTTCTCTTCTGTTGCTTCAGCGACTGTTAGGATTTAGAGACCCAATGCGCCTAAGTTGAATCCCCTGACTGCAAATCGTGAGCAGTGGGTGAATCCATGATATTGCATTGTGTTGGCCGAGTTTTATTAAACCTCGATCTTCCACCACTTCGAGGATGGCCCGAACACTGTCGCGTTGAACGGGAATCATGTTGCTTCTGGGTTCGTCCCACAACCAAGGCAGAATGGGACCTTTTAACCAGAACCTCGATAATGCAAGTAAAACATGAAATAGCTCCTCTGGGAACGATCGGAGCAGGTCCATGATCTCTGACAACAGACACAAGTTGTCTGAATGCTTCTCGAGTTTATCTCTTCGCTCCTCATTCGCGCTACAAGTCGGGAATATGCTGCCACGGTGGACGGAAACATAGAGGGTTTTCCAAGGAATTCCACATGCTGTAGTAAGAGAGACTGTCTCACTTATTGTGGAAGGGATTCCATCCAGGAGAGAAACTAGCAACTCCAGAGAATCGAGATCTCGATATCTCCAGTCCTTGACACCTCCGCTGCGCTCGAGGAGAGCCTGGGCAAACTCCATCCTGTCGGCCATGTTAAGGCCGGCCAAACGGAATTGCGTGAGTTGTGTCCAATCCTCGAATGTAAGACGCAGATACGAAGAGTCTTCTCTGCGACCTACGAGGATGGCATGGTGGTTGTTCTGGTTTCCTTTGCCCGGACTAAACAGGCTCTCAAGGATTTCATTGGCCGCTTTTGCCATCTCATTGTTGAACCGCGGGTGACCTACTCGCTCTGGAAGAATGGAACAGGTGGCATGAAGATTGTGAAGGACAAGGAGGACCCTCAGATCGCATATGATGCTTTTGATCGTGGCGTGAACAGTCTCGTCATCGAAAGATGGCAAATTGCGGGACTCGAGAGTCTAAAAGCTCGATACATGCTCCTCCCCTGCAGATTCAAAGACTTGAGAATGATTCTCTGCAAATTGTTGATGTTGTACAAACGAGCGTCGGCAAAGTCGAGATATACGACAGCGTCAAAGAATCCTGTTTCCCGCCATAGAAAACAGCCGAATTGAGGGAGCGCCGTTTTTCCAACTCCTGCTACCCCGTAGAGATAGACCTGGCGATGCTCTGAAATGACTTTCTCCAGTCGGAGAAGGTCAAAGTCGCGGCCGTAGAGCGATGGTGTCGAGGTATTAGCATCGTCAGTTCTGTGACGGTACAAGAGCACGAACGAGGTCGAGTGCCACTTAGGCAAAATTATTGTTTACGAGGAGAGAAAGAGATTCGTAAGGAAAACTCTGACTTAAGCTATTTACACAATATTCACAAAGTGTGAAAGTCACATGATCGTTCCCTCACAGTTGCCACATCTCTAGACAAAAGTTGCCCAGACGTCGGCGTTTTCCCTGAACGTCCAAGGATCTCAATATCGATGCCAGATGAGTATATCACCGGTATAAACCAGTCTGCAACCGGAAGATCCAGACCGAATCTCGCATGTCACAATGGGGAGACTCGCAAGACAGATCTAGCGGCAGCGACAGCTTCCGAGAATGAGCGACGATGCAGGAGAAATTCGTGATAAAACGCGCCAAGAAACATCTCGGCTGCATGGCTAGACACTTTGAATGACATGGCTGGACCCTGTCCATTCCATGAGTGCAAATATCTTTGCGATATTTGCATCGTCTCCTTCGTTTGCTCGAGCCGACTCACACGCGTTCAAAACGGCAATCGGCACTCGGTGTTTCTGGAGCAAAGCTGCAACCTCTCTCGCATCCACAGGTGTCGTTCTGTCGCTCTGAAAATCGGTGAAGTATCAAGACGCTGACTTGGAGGTCATTTCTCCACTCGACTTGACAGGAACGCAGTCGATATCATCCCGGACATCCTTCCAGTGCCATCATCTTCCACACACCGTCACGACGTGTTGCAGAAGGCGAAAGATGCGAGCCTGAAGGCAACCCTGACAACTCTCTTCGGACTCGGCATTGCGGAGAAATATGAAGACTGGATAAGCCTCGAGACAGAAGAACTGAAGCGGTATACACTTAGCAACCCGATGCAATACTTTGACGGGTTGATGGAGAATGAGTTGTATGCTCGTGGTGTGAAAGAACTGTTGAAAGAAACCAAAGGTCGTGCGTACCTAGTGACGGGATTCCTGACGACGAAGGGGGCTCTATGGACATTCTCCTACTCCAAGTCAAACCATTACCAGGCGAACGCTACTGTGCCTGTTTCCGTAATCGCTGCATCATCAGTTTCTGTCCTAGGAACAGAGCTAATAGATCCTCAGGTGGCCGTATCTATTGGCCGGTCACATGAGAGAAGCCGGTAGATGAAAATCGTGGACGAGGAAATGTTTGCGGTGGCTTATTCAGTTGTGCAGATAAGGTCGTCATTGGGAATACACAGTCCTCGAGTAAGCAATGAGGTGTCGCTGCGTGGGCCATCGCGGGTGAAGGCACAACATCACGGGTTCGGCAATGAAAGCGACGAGGACGCTAAGGATGAAGAGGATGATGAAAGCGGGGAGCTCGACCAGATCGTTGGAGTTATTGAGGGAGATGGACAATTGCAACCTGATCCTTGTGGTTTGGCGATTTGACTGCAGGGCACGAGCACATAATTAGATCAAACCTGTTGATTATGGCGTGGGGGTAACCATATTCATTACGGCATGAAGGTGCTTCGGAGAATGAATTAGTTGGAATCGCGAGGACCCGAGAGCGCCTCCTCCGCCGTACAGGGTCCCTTTCCTGCCCATCGGGAGCCGGTTCCGGTGAGTGCTTGATGTATAGAAGACCGCAGGGGGCATTCCCGCCTAGGACTAAATGGGAATGACATACCGGACTGGCGGGGCCACGCCAGAATCTACACACGGAACCGTGTTCCGGCCTACAATACAATGCCTAACTGATGCTTGCCTCACTGTTCACGAGGACGCTACATGCAAATGTTAAAAGCCAGCACAATTACGAAAATGCATTGCTTTATCAACTTCTTAAGCTAAGCATTATCCATCGTGTTGGTACCTCCATATTTGGTTGTCTGGGGTGGTGAACTCATCGCGACTCAAGATGCCTGTCCAAACTGTATTTAAGATAGGCATCCAGCCACGACTGCTGCGGCCAGCTCAGCAGCTAGGTGTACGACTGGCAAGCAGCCGCACCACAGCAGACTACCAGAAAGCCTCA
The DNA here is from genome assembly GCA_013756995.1 of Neonectria neomacrospora. NCBI lineage: Eukaryota > Fungi > Ascomycota > Sordariomycetes > Hypocreales > Nectriaceae > Neonectria > Neonectria neomacrospora. Next base: position 42,666 of record JABSTB010000254.1, read on the forward strand.
GACGCTACAAACAAACCAGCTCTCTCGAGGCTGCCAACCAAGACTCTGCTTCGATCCCTGGTCTTGACTTCTCTCATGTCAAAGGACTGGATTTTACGCCCGTCCCTCGCTATGCTGAATTTGATGACGACATCCAAATCTGCAATTCTAAATGCAGATCAAAATCCTGTTCTGAATCGACTACTGCGTTGGATGATCTACAACCACTTCTGTGCGGGCTCCAACAAAGCACAGGTCGACCGCTCTATCGCCGAAGTCAAGGGGATCGGGTATCAAGGTGTGATCCTAGGGTTCGCCAAGGAGGTCGTGCTAAACCCCGGGGATGGAGGTGTTCATTCCAACAAAGCCAAGTACGGACCAGCTTCTTATCAAATGATTGATGAATGGAAAGAGTGGACTCTCAAGACGCTTCGCATGCTGGCGCCAGGAGACTTTCTCGCTGTGAAGTAGGTGGATAAGAACAGGGCCATCCAAAGGAGCATCACTGGGCTGACATGTCTATTACAGGCTTACAGGCGCTGGCCCGATCTCACTAGATGCCATGCAGGCCCGGCATCCAATGCCTCCCGCTCTTGAGAATGCATTGGATGAGATCTGCCTTGAGACTCAGAAGCAAGGCTCGCGACTATGGATTGACGCCGAGCAGCAACTGCTCCAGCCGGGGCTAGACGAGTGGACGATCGCCTTGATGCGCAAATACAACCAGGGTAAAAAGGCCCTTGTTTACAACACCATTCAGGCCTATCTCAAAGGGTCTAGAGTGAACGCCGAACGCCACATTACCCAAGCTGCGAAAGATGGTTGGACACTCGGTCTTAAGCTCGTCCGCGGGGCATATATTGAGCACGAAGTCCGGTCCTTAATCCACGACACAAAAGAAGATACCGATCGCTCCTATAACCTCATCGCCGATATGCTCATATCCCAGAAACTTCCCAGCGGCACAGATGGGCTAAAGTTTCCTTCGTCGGCCCTCTTTCTCGCCACCCACAACGCTGCCAGTGCAAAGAAAGCAATCGAGACTCACCAACAGAGAGTCGTGGACAAACTCCCCACAACCATCCTAGAATGTGGGCAGATTATTGGAATGGCTGATGAGCTTAGCTGTACGCTACTTGATCGCCGCCAGCAGTGCGCTTCTAACTCGTCTGTGAATAGAGCAGCAGTGCCGGGTGTCTTCAAATGCCTAACCTGGGGTTCTGTAGCAGAGTGCATGGGTTATCTTTACCGGCGAGCCGTAGAGAATCGTGGAGCCGTGCAGCGGACAGAGGATATGATAGCTGCTTTAAAAAAGGAGCTATATCGCCGAATGTTTTCCTAGGGGATACACACACACACACACACACAATTTATTCCGCCCAGTGGCTGATAGCTAAAAGGGCAACCATTTGTTAGATTGTATTATCTACATGTTATAGGCGAACTTGTCAAGCTTCTCTTCCACCTTAGCCTCTCGATAAGCAAATAAGTGATCCCTAGCTTCTCTACCTAGTTAGCTAGCATTATACCCCAACGTCCTAATTACTCAATGAATGGGATAATAAGGGCGCTCTAGTGACTCCCCCCGTGTGAATTACAATTTCTCTCTATAGATGCTGTAACCTCAGAACTCTACTAGAGTTCATTTTCAAGTCCCACTTTCCCAGGGGTAGAGTTTATTTTCTAGCACCGTAGTAGTATTCATTTATACTTAGCTAATTAAAATAGAGTACTTAGCCACATTTCCACTAGCTACTTCTCTATTAGCTATAATACTAGATAATTAGCTACTACTTTACTCTATATCTTCCTTTAGTTCCTATACTATGGTCTTGATGGGGCGTTCCCGCATCAGTTCCAACCAGCCTTCTTCGGGCTTATGAGTGGGCATCTACACGATGGCATCAATTCATACATCAGCCTAGCAAGAAGGCGGAAATTACAATTCAGAGTGACCAACCAATTTCGACATTAAAAAGGAAGCAGACATCTAAGATAAGTGTCCAGTCTCTTATTACCAAAAGACACCGATCAGCAGGTTAGGGCTCCTGCTATCCTACCGATTCAGTCAGATACAACCACCCTATAATGTGGTTCAGTGAAGCTCAATCAACTTCTTTCTATTACCCACAATTGTCGTATCCTTATATGCTTAATTTGTAGGTCAGCAATCCGACCTGATAAGAGCATAGAGAGACATTTCCGGAGCATGCATCGTTCAAAGGGTGAGACATTGAGGCATATCAGGATATTCTGCTCATCTTGGTCATTCGACGATCCTACTACAACCCCTCTCCCCAAAGACTACAGTAAAGCGATACCTGAACTTCCAGTCCTCCGCGGGTTGCGCTGCAGTTACTGTCGCTATTTGACAATCAGCCGCAAAAGTCTTACCAAACATTTCCAAGATATAGAACATAAAGAGATGAAAAATAATGACACAGACTGGGAAGCTATATTATTACAGACTACTGTACAAAGGCTGTGCTGTGTTCTCTCGTTTTCGCGTGTTCTGTCTGCACTTTTAGAATCTAGGGGCCAATTTGGTAGTAGATCTTCAGAGCCATAACCAAGGTTCTTCTTTGATTTAGTCATCCTGGGAAGTTTAATGCCTAAAGAGCATGACAATAGAATTTTCAAATGATTGGATCTATATTGCTGTTGTTGTTGCGTTTCAAACTTGATAATACTGACCGACCATGACCTTGCGGCTGACGGAGCGCAGGCCGCAGTGCTTGCAGGCGATGCCCTTTTGTAACGCCAGCTGCGGATGGGGTCTCGAGTGGCTGGCCCGTGGGGGCAGACCTACTGGGTCGGGCAGCTTCAAGGACCGGACGAGGCTGTTGAGGCCACGCCGGGCGAGCTTTGCGACCTCATGGGCCTCGCCAAGATGGCGTGAGACGCGTTCGCCATCGGCTTTCAAGGCGAAGCCACATGGTATACAGACAATAGCTGGCTCAGAGTGGTTAAGGTACAGGCTGAGCTTCTGCAGCTTATCCAGCTGTAGAGCGTTTACCGGCGAGACCAAGGGTGTCAGGGATAAAGGAAAAGTGATTTTTGTAGACATGCTGGCAAGCTATGGTGGGTTTTACAGTTTATTTAGGTGGTATACTTTTAAAATTGATGAGGAAACAGAGCATCTTTTGTATTTCGTTATGTAATTTGGCGCAGGAGATAATGGGGCGCGTTTCGCGTCTTAGTCGTGTTTTATAAAAAGAAAGTGTTTTAGTGAAAATGGGCCCCATTTCTGTGGCGGTAGTAGTGGTAGGGAGCTAATGATGGTGATTGGAGGAGAAGTGGAAATGGGGCGCGTTTCTATATGTAATGCTTGAGTAAGACCGATCTACGAGACCTTTATTATATAGAAATAAAGAGCTTATTTTTACATCTAATCTTTATTACTAGATGTAATAAAGAACTTTATAAAACTGTGGACGGAGCCCCCATTTATCTCCATTTGAACCCGAATGGCCCTAGTCAGTCTCGTGTAGTTTCTTGGTTCTAAATTTATAATATAAAGGAATTGTTTAGTACCTATTCATACCCCTGTAGAGACCTATGCCCCACATGCTGAATTACCCATCCGACCATAGTACAAACGGTATCAGGCACATTAATATCACAGGCTCGCAAGTTGGGCCAGCCACCTTTCCAGATCAGCCATGATGTTCTCCCCGAACGTCTCATCGACAGCGCAGTCCGGCCAGTTGGCGCTAACACACATCCCCTGGCCAGCGGCGCTGACTGGGGCAAACTCGATGGCGGCAGCAGGGATCTCGGCGCTCAGGCCAAACTGCGCTCGGTCGATCGACCACCTTTGGCCATCGTCGGAGTCGGACTTGCTGTCGCCGCCGGTCGGCGACCGTGTCGTGGTGGTGCTCAGCCTTGTTGACGTGTTGCCGTCCAGCACACCGATGTTGGTCACCAGCCACGTGAATTGGCGTGTCTTTTTCGCCATCTTGCTCATCGTCCGCTGCCAGTCCTTGACGTACTTGAATAACCCGACTAGGTCGTTTCGCAGCCCGGCTTCCAGCTTGCCCACTATCTCCTGCCGATTCTGTGCCGATACGGCCCAGAGCTCGCGTTGGAGGTCGGCGGACAGATGTCGTCCCTCGCTGGCATCGGCCGGCAGCTTGGAACGGATTCGCGCCACTAGCTTGGTCTCGTATCTATGGAGGCACTGGGTCACGTAGTTTCCCACTGCTCTGTCGGACCGAACCCACGGAGCGTCTGGCAGGGCCGGAGGCAGATTCCGGCGGTGGTCCATGATGGTAGAACTTTGAAAGGCAGGGGCGACCGAGCTGTCGAGGCGCGATGAGAAAGCAATAAGCGCTAATCCGTTTAGCAGGCCGGTGATGGTAGTCTTGTTCTGTCGGCAGAGGGCTAGGATCGCAACGAGAGATGCGTTATCCATGAAAAAGGCCCGGTACTGGGTTTTATACGGAGAGGTGCGAATCGGGCACCAGGCTGCCCAGGATACGTCCCGATTAAGAAACTGCGGCCGAGTTTCCTCCCAAAATGCCTTGGCGAGGACCTTGAGATCTACTGGAAGACTCTTTAAGCTCTCGATGGGGTTGGGAAGCAAGGGGGGGGCTTCAGGTAGTGTAAGGATATCGCCATCCAAGCCTGTTCGCTCGTATGCTCCGTTTTCAGCATTGAGCATCTCGAGAAAGTCTTCGTGGAACACCTTGGCACCTGTACCGTCGAATTGGGGGTGATTCCAAGTGAGTAGGACCTCCATGATAGAAGCATTCCCTTGCCGAAATATGGTTATCTTCCAGCCCGGCTGCTTAATGGAGATGTCTTGGAAACGGTCATCGAGCTGAGCGCGAAAGGTTTCCTGCACCGTTTGTTCAAAGTCGTCGTGCTCTCGGAGATCAGGCCATTTTATATGATGCGTCAAGTCGAGACTCTGCAGCTGGATCCACGAGGGAGTCTTCTTGGAAGTTGCATCCATCATGCCGACTTGTAGCATCGGATGTCGCATAATGGTGTCCACGACAGCGATCTTGACTGCCTCCTCCAGTTGGCCGCGCATCTCTGCCGGTGCAAGACGTGGCGGGATCGTATAGCGACAAGAGAGACAGGTGCCACGGTACTGGTCTATTAAATACATGGCCAGTTGGTACGTTTCGCTAGACATGTGGTCGTTGGTTAGATGCCGCGAGATGCCATGCCAGTATGCGACAATAGGTGCTTACTTGATTCCGAATTTGCGTAGCACCGTCGTCTCCGTGCCATGGTTTAATCTCTGTACCATGGTTCCTTGCTGACGTGGCGAATCAAGAAGAGATGGAGCTGGTAAATACTTGATCGCTGCCAGAGCACGCGTGTAATACCTAGATATCGTCGTGATAGCCTCGATTCGAACTTGGCGACAGGTGCGGCAGTTTGATTGACTGCGTAATCGAGGATGGGATATTGTTATATGTTGGAAGAACGG
>JABSTB010000256.1:0-47166 GCA_013756995.1 Neonectria neomacrospora
ATTGAGGCGTATTTGCTTTTTCCTGATTTTCATACAGAACTCAACTGCTCGCTGATACCGGTCTTCTAGGATCCGGGTCTCAAAGACCCGGATCCTAGAAGACCGGTATCAGCGAGCATTTGAGTTCTGTATGAAAAGCAGGAAAAAGCAAATACACCTCAATAGCGGTCTCAACAGCAGATAGATGTGACAGATACCTAAGCTCTTTAGTTCGTTTTTGAAGACTCTAGAACAAACCAGCTTTCCAAGAGATCTTAACTGAGCCCGCTTGACAGTCTCGTTGCTTGAACTGAAGCCCCGTAAGATGTTGGAATATTTCAGAACGCCTGAGAAAGGATTCTGGCCCTCTCCTAAAGCCGAACCACGCTGCAACGCAGCGTAACGCTGAGGTAGTTCAGCCTGTCGATAGTGCGCAATAGCAAGTCAACTGTTGATTGAGGAAATCGACCTCTCACGGAGAGACAAAATTGACCGGAGAGACCGCAAATCTGATCCCCCAGCTTGAGGTATGTAGTGGTTGGAAAAATCAAGATATTGAACGAAGGCGGCGACACCAAGTCAGTATGTTTTGTTAGTACGTCGAAGGCCGTCTATCAAGATACCTCACACTTACAAGAGACTTAGTGTGGGTATGCATCTGGGGACTCAGGTCGTCCCAGGGACTAGAAGGATCTGGCTTGTGTGAGATTGATAAATTAAAAATCTTTTGTAATTGGAAACTTTATTTAAAAGCTCGTTTGGTAATTATTAACTGCTTAAATATTTTACTTGATGGTATATTTACCTATTTATACTCAATATTGGTATTATGATACAGGGAGAAGTCAAAATTCACTTTCCATTCCAATTAACCAGTGCACGATCAGCTCCTGCCTCCCGCAGGTGGTGGAACTGCGCCGGCGAGTCCGGGCTTTAGCAGGAGATTTTGTTACCGTCGCTGGACTCGTTCACAGCACGCCTTGGTCTTGCTTCGTCAACCCAACACAAAGATCCCGTGACCTGAACACATCTTATAACAGCTCTAGAAATAAAAGACCACTGACGCATGTCTTTCCTTCTACAAGCAACCAACACTGATTCAACCTGCCCCTCACTACCCATTTCGCACAAAAGAACCAATCATGCCAGATATAAAAACACTTCACAAATTCCAGGCTACGATTCTGCTAGTCTCTCTGGAACCCTCCGCTCGACAGAACCTACTCAAGTCGCCTGCGTGGTTCGACTTTCTCGAAGCAGTTGCCAAAGAGCCGAACTGGCGATATGTGGGCAATGGCTGGGAGATTAATGAATGCAAACTTGTCTTGATCATTGGCTGGAAACGGGATCATGAGCCATCAGCTACTTTCCTGTCAGGGGGAAGTGCCAGGCTCGATGAATTGCTCGCTCCTTTGCAGGGCTTCAACCCGGAAACCCCAGAGATTTTCAATTTGTGGCGTGAAACCACAGCGTTGTCCTACCTCGAGTTGATGACATCCACAAGAGGCGGAGAGGACCCTGCGATGATGGAGATGTTGACGTTTTCTGGGCCCCTACGCGTGGTTGAGCCGACGGTGAAGACAATTGAGGACTGTCTCGGGACTTTCTGCCAGGAGCGAGCAGAACTTCGGTATGGAAATCAGACAGTCCCCTGCTATGACTTTTTGGATATCTACGTCTTTCATCTTTCCAAAGAGAAAACAGATGACGAGGAGCAGAAGGCTACGTTTGCTTTATTCCTCAAGTGGCATAACAATGATTCTCGTGCCGAGTTCCAAGATCCCACGGTCGAGGATGAGACTTGTCCTGAGGGCATGGATGTCGCTGATGACTTTTGGGAGACGACTGTCGCTGCACCGTTGAGGGCGCTGGCTGAGAAAGGCGTATCTATATCGTCATGGGATTACGAAGCAGAACATGTTCTCAGAGGGAAAAGACGGATGACGACGGACGTCAGCCGCATGTGGTAGAGCATCACTTGATAATTTATGCCAGCTGATAAGGGCAGAGAGCCAATCCAAAGAAGCTAGGTTAATTGAAATACAACTTGATCACTCCACATTAGCGACTTTCACAATCCTCAATAACACGAGAGCCGTGAACCAGGCTAATTGTGATGCGGCTAAGATGGAGGGTTTGCGTCATAGTTAACTGCCTTTGCTTTGCCATCTTTAGCCCAGTCCCATCTATCCAAGTATCCATGAAAGCGTAGATGTTCGAAGGGATGAACAGGGTCTTACGCCATTAAAGAGAATACACAATAAGTATCTGCCGTTCTCGTGGAAAGCGCAGGGTCACCCCATTTAGACAGATTTTGGAGGGTTTTAAAGCCATCTGTAAGTGTTGATTAGTCGATCAAGTTGAATACCTTGCCCAACTCATTACGATGAAGGGCGAGCTAGGATGAATGAGAGATGCTTACATGTCGCCTTTGCCGCCAAATTCTTCTTCCGAGGCTTGTTAAGCTTCTCCTCGCTTAAGACCTTCTCTTCTGTCTCCGTATTTGTATATACATAATTGCCATTCTTATCGCGGCATTCCTGGTCAGGAATTTGATAGGGAAGCGGGTCAGGTCAGCACACAATCAGCGAAAGGTCAAGGGAAGAAGGATCAACACACGAAATTCGACAATTTTGGTGTTTGCCTCATCTTTTACTGTGCCATACCAGTGGGAAAGCTCATGCACGAAGATGGCGGCGAGACTTTTGCCAAACTCGCCCAGCTTATCCCCTATCTGGATCGTTTCGAGTGCTGTTATCGGCGATCGAATGCTCGTATACTTCTCTGTGAAGTTTAATTCACAAATCTGGATCATGTCGAGTTCCAGCATCGTTTCAGCCATGGTGGTGCCCGGAATGCTGCAATGGGCGGCGGGAGGGACGCCTTCAATCTTTCGCCAGTTCCATCGCCAGTTTCCAATTATCCCCACACCCCCACATAACCGCTGGTAAACTTGTCGGCGTGTCGCTCCTTCATCTTGACACCTTCGGTCATATCTTCCGGAGCGGTGGGATCTCTGCCATCAGCGGTAAGCCATGACCAGCCCTTATCGTTGCATACGATGGCGGGTTCGAGGTTGCTGAAGTTAATGGTTTCTGAGCCTTGAAGTCCATGGACCATGCGATCAAACACATCTGGAAGAGCTGTTAGCTATGACTGGGAGGGTTAAAGGCGATGGACATGGCATGGAACTTAGAAAGATCTGAGCCCAATGTTCATCCGCCGCGGTATTCCCATCGGAGCTGTCTGGCACAAAGCTAACCATGACTTTCAGCGCATTGGTCGGCCCAAATTTCCCAAATACCTTGCTTGGTGTAAGGTTCGATAGTTGACTTAAGGCGGACTTTTCCTGTCAGAATTCCATCTATGTAACCTTCCGTACTAATCCTCAATTGACAATCTTATCAACGGCTTACGCTATAATTAGTCAATTTACGGTAGAATAAACGCTCCGTGATTGGAAAAGACATCCACCAATAAATCTAATTCAAGAAACGATTTCTACTAAGCAAATTGTTTGGTTTCATAAATCCCCACTAAAGGAATCGGAGATTAATTAAGCTCATATTCAGGGTGAATTTAGGGACTTTACCACAGCATTGTTTAGCTATGCATGACGCTGGTGAGACCCTAAGCTTAAAGAAAGAATTAGCTTGCTAGAAAAGCAAGTTATCCCCAAGCCCTCATTCTATCTGTTAAGTGACTTGCTCTTCACTCCCGGCACTTGTCGGGGCACTTTCCTTGCTGTAATCACGGCGAAGTATAGACGCGGATATTGGAAGGGAACATAATCAATGCATTGTGGCTTGTCGTACGGTCAAGACGGTTAAGGTTTATCCAGGTCGAGGTAGGTAGAAGCAGAATCTTTCGGCTCAAAGAACTCACTTTCTATCCTCATCATGCCCTTGGGCGCCTGTCGGTGAGGACTGGGAAGCGAGGGCCGTCAGGATTGCCGCGCATCGGATCCGCCCACTTTTACAAATGACGATGAATCTCAGCCCCTTTGGGTGGCACTGCAGGTTGACCTCATCGCCGACTCCACCAAGGCTCCGAGGGAGCACCGAACGACCTGGCTGAGCTCAAGCAGAGATCCACAGGCCAGCTCAACGTAGGTATCGCGGGTAAACCGGAGCACATCAGGGCTTGGCGACATCCGACCAGCGGTGTTCGGAGAACTCTACTTAACGGGTCGGAACCGAGAGTAGAACGTGGGAAATAGGAACAAGGGTGTGGAGATGCTCCGCTTCTTCAGAAGACGGCGTCGGCAAATAAAGTATCATAGCTTCCAAATTTTAACCGCGTCATAGCACGGCTGAAAAGTGAAAACAAGGTTGTTAGTGCAGGAACAAGGGGAGCTTACGAAGCTCTCGCTCTAGCCCTGTACGCGGACCCATCGATACAATTATTCCTCCTGTAATTGATTATCATAATGGGGCACGCACGCACAGGCATGACGATCGACACATCAATTACCCACACCTATCAGCATGCTACCATGGAGTGGAACGATCCTTCTGCTCCTTCAACCACTGCTGATGGGGCAATTCACTCTTCAAGAATGGCGTGGGGGCTTTCGAATGCATCTCCCTCAACGTGATGACTTCACTCGGACCAGACCGGGGACCAAGGGATCAAGGCCATGCCAGGAAGGATTCTCAGTAGCGGGTAACATTCCTTCCGCAGGGTTCCACTGTTGGGGCTGAACCAAAGATCCATTCTCCTTACCACGAGGCCAATTTGACGGCGGGATCGCCTCCACAGCCCCCCAGATCTCACTCCCGTGCCTCCCGTGTGGAGTGCTCATGCCTTGGGAGTATGTCTTGTCCTATAGGCAAAACTAGGAAGGATTCCCTTACCCAATGGCTTCATAGCCCTACCACGCGACGATGGTTTCGAGGAATCGCTGCCAAGACTTTGGTCGATGCCGCTGTGCCGGCGAAAGGCACAAGTGTTAGTTGGAGGAGGTGGAGAGCCGTTCCTTCGGAGAACCTGCCAACACGCGAATTTCCTTCTTCGGCCTATCGTCACCAGATGGTCGCCGGCGGCGCGGCAGGCTTGGCTGTCGGTAGATTGATAATCTGATAATCTGATTGTCCGGCGAGTTGAAGAGCTGCACTATATAATGCTGCTGTCTTAGCCACCATGAAACTGCTGATACCTTCTCTCCAGCCTCTCAACTGCTAAGCCAAAACACTCTCTCCTACCATCATCTGTTCCCATAGCCACATTCACAATGCTTGTGAACGTCGCTCTTAGCTTGGCTCTGGCCAGCGGTGCTCTCGCCGCTCCCAGTGCCCTCACTCCTACCCGAAGCTCCGAGGATTTGCGAGCAGTGTGGAGCTACTACAAGGACGACTCCAGCATTTCCGTGGCGGTATACAACGCCGACAAGTCTGTCTTCTACGGCGAAGCTGACGGAAGCACCATTGACTCCGGGAGCTTTGCTCAGTATCCCCTCACCTTCAACGTTGATAACATCGGCTTCGGAAAGGTCACCTTTGGCAACTCGACGTACCTGACCCGCGACAACCGGAAGCACTCGGGCGGTGCCATCTGCCACCGCAAGTTCAACCAGAACGAGGCTGAGGTCGACTGCTGGCTCCCCAGCCCCGCAGGCTTTGAGCCCGAGGCTGTCTATGGCGCCGAGAAGCGCCAGCTGCAGGGTATTATCCCCTGCCAGCCCAAGCAGACTACGTACATGATCGGAGACGGAGACCCTCACCAGAACTACTACCACAAGCAAATCAGCGTGAGTCAAGCCCCAGACAATAATACTACGGAAAAAGAACTTACGCTACTCTAGGAAAACATCTTCTGCGGTGCTTCTCCCTCCTGCGCAGTTGGATACGAACAGTCTGAGTCCTACACCATCGGCTTCTCCGTCTCGGGTGAGATTTTCGACTGGCTCAGTGGTGGCTTCGATGTGCAGAAGTCCTGGGAGACAGGCAACTCGTACACCTGCTACGGAGCGGTCGGAGACACGGTCTGCGTTTGGTACAACACGGCACACACTGCCTACACGGTCCGCACCGTCGTCTCACAGCAGCAGCCATGCTCCAACCCCGTGGAGACGGTGTCGGACCCCGTGGTCATCAAGTCGCCCAACTCCAACAACCGCGGCGGAGGCTACTACTGTGTCATTGGAACGTGCCGTGCTAAGGGCGATGCCTACTGGGACGACAACGGTCCTGCCGGCGGCCCTCAGTAAAGCGGGATTAGTTTGACAATGAAACGATCAAACTTTTGGCCTTTTATAGTCGAGAGGTTAGGGTGCTTCACGGTAGAGGCCGTTCAAACCTCGAATAGGTTGTTGATGTTTCTCGTGTATATATTAAGCTTCATACTGAATTAAGCCCATACTTCCGCTTGGCTTCGTTACTTGTCGTTCAAACTCTCGGAACTCTACTCAATAGTCGTCAAACTTGTACATCGGCGACGGGAGTTGTTTTCTTCTATGATGGTTCCAAGCTGAATATTTGAGGCACACGTTCTGGCTGGCATTTGTCGCCTTTGCGACAAGTGGCATGTCGAAAAGAAGTTAGGCGACTTTGATGTGCGATGGGAAGAGTTAAATCGGTGCCATTTCTGTACTCCCACTTTACTTGAGCTTTGTCTCATCACATCTGGGCTTCCCATGGGGTTAAATGACCGGAGCTGGGTCGCTCTTTGACTGAGTACGGCACGAGCGACGGAGGGATGACGCATGTCCCTCTCCAGGCCTTGTTCTTGTTCCGATATTGTATTCTATACTCTTGTGTACGCAGGCAATGTACTTAGATTGTGTATGTCTATTAGGAATCATCGAATACTCGACTCGACAAATTTCCGATTTTACAAATCCAATCCCTAGCTCGTGGGAACTGTCCATGTACGTGTGCATGTCCAGTTACTGCAGGTGAACAAACGTACCCCCATCCACAAGCAACTGGGATCCCGTCATGTAACCACTGAGGTGGTCGCTGGCCAGGAACACTGCAGGACCCGCCATGTCCTCCGGTTTCCCCACGCGGCCCCATGGGATTCGGTGCTCCAGATACTTGCGCTTCGCATCGTTTTGCATGTCTTCCTCGGCCAGCTGCGTGTGGATGGTGCCCGGTAGTAGAGCGTTGCACCGAATCTTGTCCTTAGCCAATGCGATTGCCATTGACTGCGTCATCGATAGCACAGCAGCCTTGGTGGGCGTGTAGTGAATCTGCTTACCGCCGCCAACCAGAGCGCTGATGGACGAGACGCCGATCATGGAGCCACCGCGGCGCTGTGAGACCATTTGTCTCGCAGCAGCTTGGAATCCGTAGAAGGCACCATTGATGTTGACCTTAATCGAGGTATCGAAATTGTCCTTGGTGATACTACAATCGATCAGCATTGGATTCCCTTAACCTGAGAATACCTTACTCTAGGAAGTTGCAGGCTTTGAAGATACCAGCATTGGCCACGAAAATGTCCAATTGACCCCAGGTATCAACAGCCTTGGAAACCAGGTCCGTGCCAGTCTGGGGGTTGACAATATCGCCAGAGAGCTCAATGAGTGCTCCAGCCGGAACGTCCTGGGGACCCTCGGTGCGCAACCGTTGGGCCTCATCCAAGAGGCTCTTCCTCAATGGCTCATCTTTGGGCAACCCGAGATGGTTGACGGCCACATTGCATCCCTGACGGAGGTATTCTAGCGTTATAGCACGGCCGATGCCCGTCGTACCGCCAGTAATGCAGGCAGTCTTACCTGCCAGAATCCGCCACGGAGTAGTCATTGGGACTTAAATAAGAAGTGTACAGCCAAGGGTGTCTGGAGAGATTATGCTGAGCTAAAAAAGACGAACTAGAGTGCAATAAGGTTGAGAATCCTGCATCAGGTTAGAGTTAAATAGACCGAGTGTAAAGACATATGATGTCAAGGAGAATAATTCGTTGAGTTGATACAGGCTTCCGGCGTGCCTCTCGCATCACATACCCCACTACCCTCGTATCGAGGGACAACCTCCCCAGCAAAGTATTAGGTCATCCAGTATCGTCTCGAGGGCGATAGTTGGAGCAAAGAAATATCCTACATAATGAGAGTCATGGGGACGGTGCTTGCTGTATTAACTTCTGGCTGCCTAAAAACAACCGGTATTCAACAAAAGACATTGTACAATTGCAAGTACTGCCAAAGAAATGAATCTTCGTACTGCTACGACTTCGAAAAATCGAACTTCGGTGTAGGGCGATGCGACGGTTCAAAAGCGTATTCGTCGCCTTTGGGTTCCGTGACCTTTCATTTTTTTGGACAGAGCAGTTTCGCCAGATATGCTGTCGTGGCGGAGTCTAGTGTGGTCAAGATAAACAGCGATGTGCCACTTGACCTGGTCGCCCCCCTTGGCTGCGGCATCATGACAGGCGCAGGTGGTGAGTCCTTGACTCCCTTCTTATTGGATGGTAGATTTGGTTCTAACTGAAAAACCAGCCATATCGAACGTGTTGCAACCCGAATCTGATTGGGTTGTTTGTGTTGCTGGAGCAGGTGCTGTTGGCTTGGCTGCCGTCATGGCCCTCAGGCTGATCCCTTCGCCTCCTTCAGTCGTTATTGCTCTTGACGTAGTTTCAACACGCTTTGAACTGTCCAAACAGTACGGCGTCACGACTACAATCAACTGCCTGGATGTGGACGACCTGAAACAAGCCCTGCTGGACGCAACAGACGGGAGGGGCATCGATGGGTCAATCGACACCACCGGCCGCCCCGAAGTGGTCAAGGTACTACTACAGGCCTCGGCTCACAAAGGCACCGTCTTTCAGGTTGGTGTCGGATCCGTAAGTGGTGACTCTGATTCACCAGAATATTTTCGTATACTGATGGCTTGATGAACAGCTGACAGCTGAGGTATCGACTGGCTTGTTTGAGACAGTTAACAGCGGCAGGATTTATCGCGGGTGTGCCATGGGAGATTGTCATCCTAAAGGGTTTATTCCGAAGCTCATCGAGGTATGGCAAGCGGAAAAGTTTCCGTTCACAGACATTACGCGTCAGTATGCAGCCCAGGAGGTGGAAATGGCTACACAAGACGTTTCAAGAGGCGAAACGATTAAGGCTATATTACTGTGGCAATAAACCTTGCACTGGTTAACACCCGCTTGATTGTTAACTAGAAGGTTAAATATACTAGCAGCAGCCGCTACATAGTATATTATGACTAGGTGGCTAGCTCTCCGCAGTGGCTACCATGTAGATATAACTGAAAAAGGAACTCAACTTGAACGCATCACAAATATGTTCATCGATAGTTTAGGATTATATTGTTACTATCATCCTGCCTCAATCCTTGCCAAGCATTAGTAACGATAGACGTTGAGCTGCTTTTAGAATATGTGTTTCGTTTTCGCATGTAGCAAAAACAAAGCGGTCCGGCCTCAGAATCATAAAAGGTTTCCGTCCTGACTCTCTCCACATCCTCTGAGGATCGTAGTATAAGGGCTTTGGAAGGCCAGCACAAATAGTCCCATCTGCTGCGAATTCCTCTCTGGTGACTAAGCGATATGCGACCCGTCCATCCGGAAGATCCACTGACAAATATGGGTTTGTATCGTTCAGGATGAATGTTACCTCATCTGCGTGTAGAGCCGGATGCTTCGTCGACCGAACAGAGGACCTGTCGAGTTGCCTGTGCGTCTTGTAGACTCAAGAAACGCGACAAGCTGGAAAAGTCCACACTTCTCGCTCGAAAAGATGACATCATCAGTAAATCGCACTTTTTGGTTGTATCGTGATAGCTCAAGTTCATGCAGTAAACTTGAGGAAAATTCCTGCCCCCTCCCATCTCCGGAAGAAATGCCATTCCCTTTTCAGCCTGCCACTGATATTTCACTATGCCTTCCCTGCGATTCCCTTGCTCCAGCCAATGCTTACAGCTACGTACCAACTGAGGTGCCCAGAGATACCAATCGCGAACAAAAATTGTGATCGGGTTGGACTTAATCAAATAAGCACCATTCTCAATGGTTGAAGCGAGAGACTTGTCCAGCTGCTGTTTTCGCTCCATATACCAGCCTTGAAGCAGTGATTAGTAATTGGGAGATTCGCTGGTACAGACAGGCTGACGAGTAGCTATTACAAGCCTTCAAAAAAGCGAAATGGCGTCCCTGAGGCCTGATGTAATTCCTTGCCCTCCAAATGGTGGGAAAACATGAGCTGCATAACCACATAGTATGGTGCACTCTCGAACCAATCCGTTGCAGCTTCTTGCTGAGAATTGAAACAGGTGTGATGGTAGAACATGAATGCAATCGGTCGGGTATTGTATGTCCTGTCGATCGCGAATGCCGTGTCTGCTGCCTGGATGCGTAATGTATGGGAAGACAACCTCGCGGATCATCTCTGGACTGGAAGCTGGTTCACTGACTTTTACAGGCACGCCTGCAGGCATCGGCTACTTCGGAATTCCTCGTGTTGCGTTGAAGGATGGGGATGACATTCGCGTCGAGATTTCTAGCATTGGAACACTTGTTGACCATGTTATATATGATATAAAGTAAAATTGATAGACTTAAAATGTTTAGAATGATTTCTATTTGTTTCTCTAGTAGATATGCGCGTTCAGCTTTAAATAGCATCTATCTCAAACTTGTGCTCTAACTTGACCATTGGTTCGAGGAGAAGCGCTTGAAGCTTCAAGGGAAAATAGACATTGAGTCCTTTGGAAATCCACGCTGAAGCGTTAGCTATACTTGTCACGGCGTTTTTCAACTTTCTTTCATTTGAACAAGATTCGCCTTATGCTTGAAGAATGCCAACTTTTGAAACAAAACTAACTCGCCGCTATCGGGCTTTGTTAGAGGGGCTCAACGGGCAGAATCGCCAACGTTGCCATGGGCGCAAGGCCCCCTGCCCATGCCATTCTCTGCTTACGCTGATCATGCTTCGCCTCATTCATGAATTCATCCCAAGCTATGAATTCATCCCAAGCTATGAAGTGCTCATCAAGTTCATGGAAGAAGCTAGGGGCTCCGCCTAGTCAGTCATGGGCTTCAGCCGACATACCTGCGCAATGCGTGTCATCAAACGATTGGCCAGTCAGCCATGCAGTGGATGTGCTGCCTTGGAAGGCAGACTGCTTCAACTTCAGGATCGAGTACGCCCCAGGATCAGCCTAGCTGGCCTTGATGACATCCTGCAATCAACTGACACTGCACCGCGAGCAGAGCCTCATTTCCTTTCCACAGTCCTGCAGTTGGAACAATTGTCAATTGCGTAAACAAGATAAATATCTCTTCGATATCCTCCATCTTACAGAATTTACATTTACCAACACCTCTTCAAGAGCGTCGACCAGAACATGATGGCAATGACGGCGACGCTGGAAAATGACTGCTCTACAGAAAGAAGGGGACGAAAGACTATCATAGCCGACTACTGCCAAAGACGGTTGGAAGAAGAAGGCTACAAGATATGTATTCTTTTGTGCCTCAAGCGTGGGGGAAGGTATTACGCCATGGATATACCGATCAAGCCGGACGATCCGACACTTGGGCTTGACAGGCTGCGCAAGGAGTCTGGACAATGGTGGAAGCGGTATTCTCTGTATTCCGCCATAGCAGTCCAGGAAATCAACGTAAGCACCCTCGGGCACCAACTGTCACAGATGGCTGACGCACGCGCAACCCAGATGCGACTGATGAAAGTCGACCAACAAGCAAGTGGCCCACCAGAAATCCGAGTATCGGTTTTGACCATCGACTATTCCGACCAGATTTCGCAGTTGGACAGGATCATCCATACAGAATCGGATGGTCTAGAACCGTGCGAATGTAGCATAGATGTGGATGGAAACTCACACGACGAGGGCGATTGCCTTAATACAGCCTTCGACGACTGGGATGGCCTTTACTGCAAAGTTAGTCGAGTTCGAATGCTCTCTCGGCAGCAATCGGATTATAGCTGGCTGCCTTCAATGCTAAAATACTACTGGCAAAACGGCATTGATGAAGAAGGCCTCACCTTTTTGAGGAGGGTGGGATTTGTGCATTCATACAAGTAAGTGATTACGTCCTCATAATCTACAGACACAATTCTAATGCATTTAAATATCTGTAGAGAAATGCAATATGACGTGTATAGCGATGCTGTTGCTCCTCATGGCAGAACTATCTCAGCATTTCTGCTAGTTGAGGGTTGGCGAATTCGATACCTGCTGATCTTGATTGGCGTGAGCGTTTCAGGTAGCATATGTGTGATCGCTATCGCCGCAGCTTTGGCCCGGAGCCTTGAGATTGCCTTGACCGCGGGAAGCTACGCATGTGGGCTCTCTGGAGCTTTGATCGCGGTCTTCACGTTCCTCAGCGCCGTGTTGTGAGCCCGGGGGACCCATTGAAAGAAAGTCGACTAAGGGCAAGGAAGAGAGGAAACAAGACTGCAGTTGACAGATCAAGGAGATATGGTACCCGGAATTTTTCTTTTTTCGCGGAGAGATTTTACAATTATGAGGTATTAGTCCTGGCGAGGAGGTAAATAATTCCGGTGTCGTACCTAAAAAGATGAAATTGGTCTTTTTAAGATACGCATTGCACAAGGCTTCGTCTCGGAGCTGGGCGACGTCATTTACTCGCAACTTACATGATGCCTCAGGCTGCCTACTCGCGGTGGCAAGAGGAGAATGGTACTCTTGGTAGAGTTGGAATTGTATTCTTGCGCCAAAATTACTACTTGTAAAAGCCATCTTTGCCGGGTAATCATTGGCTTTTTATTGGACAATGGACATCATCGACGAGAGGGAGGTTGGCAATTCCCCCGGTCTGACTCCTCCCGCCAAACGGTATGCACGTGACTTGGGCAATTCCATCCCAGCTCCACTTGTCCTGCTTCTCAACAACCTCTCTTACCACGTCGCACCTCAACCTTCACTTGACGTTTATTCCTGGCCCAATCAAATACCGCCATACTCTCCCTTGTCTGTTTTCAGAGTGCGTTCTGCTGTCCCTGTTCATTACTTTTCGACCTCGTGTATTGCACTACAGAATCTAGGTTCCATTCCTTTCTACCTAACTTGTTACTTGCAACCTCACAGATGAGCACCAGAATCGATGACGAGTTTGACTCGGGCGACGACCTTTTCGATGGAGTCGGAGAAGAAGAGTTACTGCAAACCCCAGGAGTCAAGCGCGGGAAGACACACGACATTGACAGCTCACCCCTAGTTTCGATAAAAAAAGCGCGACATGATTTAGGTAGCCTCCATGATGATGCGGCTGACGATGAGTCGAGGTTTCTCATTGCGCAAAACATCCTTGTCAAGAAATTTGGCTACGATTCCTTCCGACACGAACAAAAAGGGGCCATCAACCGAATTCTCAGTGGCCGCAATGCTCTCGTCGTCTTCCCAACCGGTGCGGGAAAGTCACTTTGCTACCAGGTAAAAGCGCGGCGGATTGAGCTCCAATTTCTTCATTCGACTCTACATCCTTCAGCCGATACGATCCAGCTGACTGTTATGCTAGATCCCCGCGATTGCTTTCGAGGAGATGGATCTCCAAAGCAGCCAGAGAGAGGCGGGAGACTCGGGCATCTCCATTGTTGTATCGCCTCTGATTGCTTTGATGAAGGACCAGGTCGACGCCCTCAAACGAAAGGGAATTGCTGCAGAGTGCATGGACTCTACCAAGACTAGGGAACAGCTGCAGCAAATCAACGATTCTCTTCGTGCAGGAAAGCTGCGTCTGTTGTATTGCGCTCCCGAGCGACTCAACAACGAAGGTTTCGTAGAGACAATGAAGCGCGTTAAGGGGGGCGTGCGCCTGCTCGGAGTGGATGAGGCTCATTGTATCTCTGAGGTGTGTTTGTTGCTCTCGACTAGTGAGACGTCTTCCCCCGCCGACTAACAATTCAATCGCCAGTGGGGACACTCTTTTCGCCCAGATTACCTGAAAGGTCAGCATTCCGGCCTCTTGCCGTACCCATGGCCGATTGAGACGCTGACCTTAGAACAGTTGCCCGTTTCGTCCAAGAGATCAAAGCCGAACGAGTTATTTGCTTGACGGCTACGGCCACGCCTATCGTTGCCAAGGATATTTGTGAAGCGTTCAACATCCCCGAAGAGGGCGTCTTCAGGACAACTCCTTACCGCCCCAAGTGAGACCCATATTTGAAGCACGTTCTGTCTCTGCCCGCTAACAAGGTTACCAGTCTTTGCCTCGAGGCCGTTGCTACAGAAAAGACGGAAGACAAATATCCTCTTCTCCATGATTTTCTCAATAAGAACCCGGGCTCGACCCTAGTCTATGTAACACTCCAGCGGGTTCGTCAACCATCTTCAGCCGAAAACTGGTTTTCGTTTGCTGACATTCCTCACAGCAAGCCGAGTCCCTAGCGAACCATCTGAAAAAGAAGGGCTTCCCTTGTCACTTTTTCCACGCCGGTATGAAAGTGGAGGAGAAGCAACGTATCCAGGATGATTTCATGGCTTCCAGGATCCGTACTGTGAGATTGAACCTGCCCTATACCAATTGTCTTGCATGGCTGACGTTGGTTTAGGTTGTTGCGACCATCGCTTTCGGCATGGGCATTGATAAGTCAGGTATGTTTGCCGTTACAAAGGCAGGGGAATCATACCACTCACAGTCACAGACATTCGCAACATCATTCACTGGGATCTCCCCAACACCGTCGAGGAATACTCCCAACAGGTTGGCCGCGCTGGCCGTGACGGCAAAACTAGCCAGTGTATGCTATACCTTTGCCCAAACGACTTCTACATCAAGGAAAGTTTTGCCCGGGGTGATTTGCCGTCTCGGCAATCGCTGAGAGACCTCCTGAAACATGTCTTTAGCGACGAAGTTGTCCAGCTTTCCCCCGGCGAGACGTTTAAGACTAGCCATTACGCACAGGCTTCGGAATTCGATATGCGTCAGAATACCCTAGGTACCATTTACGCTGCTCTAGAACTGAGATTCAATCTCATTCGCGCCATCACTCCTGAGTACAGCTCGTACAAGTTTGAAGCAACATCGAATTACTTCGCCCGCCTAAAGCCTAGCAACGCACCGGAAGCTAAGGCTATTCTCAAGCACGCGAAAAAAGCAGTCAAATACTATTCCATTGACCTCTCCTCGGTATCTCAGACCACCGGTCTGCGCCGCATTGACCTTGTCCAGCTTCTCCAACAGCTGAACGACACTGGCGCCATCAGGCTAACCGTTGGTGGCGTAGAGCAGAAGTACAAGGTCCTAGCGAAGCTCCCGCAGACTGCTGCTGAGATAGATGACTTGACAGATAAGCTGCTCACAGATTTGGAGAAGCGTGAGACGCAGGCTCTGGACCGAGTGCAGCAAGTTGTTGGCTTTATTACGGGATCGAAATGCTTCGCCCGCGCCATTGCGGAGCATTTTGGAATGAATCTTCCTGGAAACAAGAATGAGTGCGGACACTGTACATTCTGCTTGACTGGTAAGCCCGTGCAGCTGCCACCGTCGTCACACAAGGCCCTGGACATGACTGGGATTAAACGGGTTTTGGAGGCAACGGACGTGCGGGACGACCCGCGGTTCCTAGCCAGGGTGGCTTTCGGGATCAAAAGCCCACGCGTCGGCAAACTGAAACTTGACAAGAACAAGGTGTTCATGTCTATGGCGGATCAAGATTTTGGGGTAAGTTTGGACCGCTTTGCGCCCAGAGTGCACCATGCTGACCGGCCGTCACAGACGATCCTGAAAGAATTTGAGAAAGAATGTGGGGTGAAGTCCAAGCGACACTGAATTATGCTTGTGAGTTATACCAAGTGGTACGTAGCTGAAGGCTCTCATTATGTTACCCGTCGAGCATGGCCTTGCTAGAGATGTTTGAAATTCAGGGACAACCAACGCTGTGGTAACTGGACGATGAATGAAATAGAGGGCCGCTTTTGAAGCAATGGAAATTATGGTCACGGCTGTTAATTAGTTGCCTTCAAAGGCCACTGGGGGACGAGAAGGGTGACCTCTGAAACGACATTAGTAACTTTGATGGAAACCAATATGGTGTTTGTCTTTTGTTCTCATTTAGATAGATTATATGACTCGTATACTTCAAAATTGACAGTCTTATTTATACCTCGTTTTCCGTCCATATCATCGAGTTCAATCTCTGAAGGTGTTCTCTGAGATTGTCCTGTCTCGATAATGCGCTCCTGCGAACTTGTTCTGCGTACAGTGCCTCCACCACCTTGCACTTCAATGGTTTGTTCGTTTTGCGCTGCTGAGTAGTGCAGCCCTCTGTTGTTATTTGAAGTGAATTGCCTCGGGTTTCCTGGATGGCTTCGGGACGATGATGAATAGGCCTGGTCGGTGAAGACGAGTCTGGAGGCAAGCATGTCAATACTACAACAGGCAGTTAGCAACGCGTCATCTCGTGGAATGCGGCAGGAATGGTGGGGTCAACTGACAACATGACGAAGGGGAAGAGGCATTCCAAGGTGTAGGCGAAGCGATCCAGCTGACTAGCCACGTTCGTCGCGCTCTGAGCTGCGGTCTGGAAGGAGTAGGTGATGGCCCTCATCACACCAAGTATAGCAAGCAGGGCAAGGCGGGCTTCGGTGCTTCTCATCAGATACCGGAACAATCCAGTTTTGATGGCAGCCTTGAGCGATGTCGTTTTGGCAGAGGCGAAGACGGTTATCAGGAAGTACGAGCTGACGCACTCGATGATAGCGATAGAGACGAAGTAGCCAATGTGAAGGCTGTTGATGGTCTTCTGGAAAGAATTTCCTCCGGCCAGAATAGACCTCACCCGCATGACGGCAATCATGATTCTGAGTGCCGAGATCACGACAATGAGGGCCCAGAACAGAGCGGCAAAGACGTGCCGGCGGCGGTTTCGCAGGACGCGATTCAAGATGACGTAGCTATAGAAAGACAATCCGGCTTCCTGAACCTATTTACACAGTATGCAAGCATCAGAAACAATACCCAGGTAATGAGTGGCTTTGTTCGCGTCGGGTGTCCCGTACCAACCAAAGCAGGTCCGCAAAGGCCGATGCCACGGCCTGTCCCTTGACGGGCGTGTCCTCGGCGTAGAAGGCATAGTAGCAGAGTCCGTTGGCGATGGCGCCGGCGGCGGAGCTGACGACGGGGACCGCGGAGATCTGGGAAAAGCTGGTGATGCTGCAGACGAGGAAGCCGAAGAGGACGTTTGCGATTCCGATGGTGCTGAGGATGGACCAGCTGAGCTCGAAGTACACAGTGGCGATGGACATTGCGGCGGGACAGCCGAGGACGAGCCACGCAAATAGCACAAAGCACAAAGAAAGCACAACACAGACAATGTCCCGAAAAAGAAGAGAAAAAGAAAAAGAATCAGCCACGTTTGTTATGTACGGCCACGGGCTTTTGGCTCCTGCAGCTTGACAACCGCTAATCCTTGAGGCTGCGTACGCCCGGCTACTCCGATCCGTCGGATCCCCGCGCCCCTTGTAGTTGCATGGATCATGGCCGCCCACGGGGTGCTTTTGCCTAGTACTGTGCCGCTGCGGGATCATGCTAGCAGGGTGGAAGTGGCCCGAGTGCAATGAAGCAGACCGGAGAACGCTGAAGATCAAAGCGGGCGCACCAAAGCGACCATTTCAACGGCGATGTGTCCAAAGTCGGAATGTGGCTGAAGGGGCTAGGACTGCATCTCCTGACTCGTTCGTCCGCGGGATCTTCACCGACTGGGCAAGTTGAAGGGACAACCCCTGACGGACTTCCTTGCACGCCATGCGGCGACAGGCCCGACACGAGGGGAGCTGAACAATCCCCGTTCGCGCCGTCCGTTTCACAAGATTCTACGTCGGTTGTTGGGCCGTTGGTGGCTTTACGTAACGTTCGTCGTCTGAAATTTAAACCGGCCTCGTCCAAGCAACTTGGCATGGACCGCCCTCGCGCTACGCTAACCGCCCGGAATCCTAGCTGCACTGGGAATCGCTCCAGCCTAGGGTTTCCAGTCAAACCAGTCTAGCGGGAAGCAACTCGCGTGACAGACAGAGCAGCCACAACTGAGCTCAGGTTTCGACAGCAAACCTAATAAGGCTGGAGAAAGAAAACAGTTGCGTCCACGGGTTTTCGGTTCCTAATCCATCCCGGCCTACACATCGCCCGTTGCAACCCCGCGGAAGGACTAGACGGTCGGAAATCTGGACAACTCTAGCTCCCGGGACTAGACACGTACTAGCGATTTCATGTCACTTGAGTCATCGACGTGCAAACGCTTCTAGGCCGGTTTCTAGCAAGACGCGTCAGTGCCAGGCATCACGGCGGCAGTGGTCTGGGGTTGTGGTGCTGACGCTCGGCAGTTCGGCCGTTTATTCACTGCAACCAACAGTCCGGAACGCCTCACGCCCAATGTTGCCTAGTTGGCCCTGAATCATTGAACAGTCTCACGCCACCAGTGCCATTGAACACAAGCAAACGACAGGGGTCAAATCTGCCATATCAGATCATATCATTCACAGAACATAGGAGCAAGGGTTGATAGGCTAAGCAGGGTAATGTACTTTATTGCGAAACTAGGCCACCCAGGGAAGAATATCCCATTTCCAAAGACAGCTGAAGACCCAAATCAAATGACGTTGAACGCAATCTTCAATACATCAACATCCAGGCTTGTTGTGCATCCATTGCCCGGTAACTAAGTTGCCGAGACCCAGGCACACCGTCGTGTGTCTCCCCCGCGTTAACTGCCGGGCGCTCTGGTCTCGCCACAGTCGGTTTGCCGCCTTGTCGGCGTCGCGAAAAGCAGCGGCAGGTCAGTAGCTTGGCGTACTGAAAGAGGTGGCGGAAATCGGGCATACTGGTGGTTGAGAGTTGGCGAAGGTTGAGCAGAGTGTCTGGTAGGATTTATGCAAGGATGAGGCTTTTGCGAGAATCTGGAAGTCTGCGGCGTTGAATAAATAGGGTTATGGGCATAGATTTGTCAATGTTCACGGTACATGCTTCTCAACGTGCTGGGAGGTTATCGTGTGTTCAAATAAACTCTTCGAGGGACAACGAAATGATCTTAATAAAGAGTCAAATGGCGCAAACAGTTGGCGTAACTGTTCGTGGTTGCGTTGATGGTTTAGTCAGTGGTGAATGGAGCATCATTAAATTTGCATTTTGACTTAGTAGCCAGAACACGGCGGATTTCACAAGGTCTTGCGACCGAGTAATTCACGGCCCAACCTAACCAAAACATTCAGTTTCTGGGAGCTTACCAGCATCGTTCCTTCGTTATGAGAGGCCGGTTTGGTACTGGTCATTGATTGGAAATAGTACACATGCCAACAACACCAGTCGGTTGTTAGAAACAGTCGTTTGCGACAAGCCTTGGCGTATGTGCATCACGACTTGTCCCTGTGTCCATCATTGCTCCATCGTTTCTAGACACTACAAAGATGCTGTCCAATAGCATCCCATTTATAGCCCTATAGTACAGGGAAGTCCCCGCGTAGCAGCCCCCTGTAGCGATCGCTAGGATCTCTCCATAGGGCAATAACTATAGTGTGTCAGCCTAAAGTGCCCTATGACTTGGTGGAAGAACTTAGTAACTTATATTAAGGTCCTACAGTAGCTATTATATTGGTTCGGATGACAGCGGAGAGACCATAAAACACCGTACCCCTAGATAGTTGAGGCTGACTGCAGGAAAAGACAGGAAATGTCGCGACGTATCGAAAGGAGCGGACAGAAAGCCAATCAAACCGGCTTCAGTTGTAAATTTGAAAGTACTGGAAGTAGGCATTCCTGATCAATTCATCATATTTAAGTCTGAGTACAAATGGGCCCGACACCGACTGAACTCCATGGAATACTAGCCTTGTTCTGCGGCTTGGGAGGATTTTATAACTGGATTCTGACACGTTCGGATGTTTAAGCCCAAAACAAGAACGAATCACACGGAAAATGTTCCAGTGGATTAGCTTATCTGCCCTGCCCAACTATATTCCGGTTGACCTAGCATTTCAGGGCTTCTGCATGAGAACAATTCGAACATAGCATCTCAACTTGATTGTATCATTCTTGATTTGTGGAATTTGCCACTGGCATAATTCAATAGCCTCTGAATACTTGGTGACTTGATCCCACCTCTTTGGCGGTGATCGACATATCGGGTGAAGTCAATTGCGGGGTTCGGAAAGTATCCGCGTACGTCCCCGCGGTGGGTATTTCCCGAGCCAACACTATTTAGACATCAGCCATCCATATCGTATGTTCGCAGATATCCCAATAAGACATTTCTGCAGGTTGAAAGAACGCTGACGTATATTAATATACGATGGTCAATATGAGAGAGTTGCTTGGCCGATTGTCGGTTGAGGAGAAAGTACAACTTCTTGCCGCTGCCGACTGGTGGCGCACCTTCGAGATTAAACGAGACGATGTTTGGATTCCTCATATCAAGGTACTTTCAACGGCCTTTGAACACTCAATTTAAGTAATACGCTCAATGTGCTGACCTGTCACAGATGTCGGATGGCCCCAACGGGGCCCGGGGTGAAAGCTATGTGAGCGGCATCACTGCAGCATGCTTTCCATGCTCAACGTGTGTGGGAGCTACTTTCGACGTGGACAGAGTCCATCAACTTGGACAAGAGATTGCGAAGGAGACCATGACAAAGTCAGCAAATGTTCTTCTCGCTCCCACTATGAACCTTATCCGGTCACCACTAGGTTAGTATCGCATTGAACCACCTTCTTACTTTTAACGCTAAGAACCAATCTCAGGAGGACGAAACTACGAGACGTATTCCGAAGACCCTTACCTTATCGGGACGTTGGGTGCCGCGTTTGTAAACGGTAAGGCGTCCTTACATCTCGTCTCGCCATCACTTCGGACAAGCTAACGCGCGTGCAGGCTGCCAGTCGGAAGGGATCGCAGCGACACCCAAGCATTTTGTTGCCAATGATTCAGAAAAGCGCCGAACCAAGATGACGGTTCAGGTAGACGAACAGACTCTGCGAGAAATCTACTTACTCCCGTTCCAACTCGTAATGCGAGACTCGGACCCGTGGTGTTTCATGACCTCGTCAGTATATTTCCCTTAGCAAAATCTGGACTCTAGCTGATTGGCTTTTAGTTATAACCGGGTCAACGGTGAATATTGTGCCGAGAGCAAACGGCTAATTCAAGACGTCCTGAGAGAGGAATGGGGTTTTTCGGGCATTGTGATCTCAGACTGGCTCGGGACGTACTCGACCTCCATGGCCGTCAATGCAGGCCAGGATCTGGAGATGCCAGGTCCGACAAGATGGCGAGGCGCAAAGCTCCTACAAGAAATCGAAAAGGGTAATGTGTCCATCAGTGTCATTGATCAAATTGTCGAGAGAATCTTGACATTGGCCAAGAAAACCGGCCGCTTCGAGAGTCCGGCAGAGAGCCCCGAAACTTCAGTTCCTGACCAAGATCGGAATAAGTTTATCGCAGACCTCGCCGCAGAAGGAGCCGTCCTTTTGAAGAACGACAATCATGTTTTGCCCATATCTTCGGACGCATCGCTGGCTGTCATCGGCCACCACGCAACCAACCCTAGCATAGGCGGCGGAGGAAGCGCCAAGGTACTCGCGCAGCACATCATTTCTCCCCTCCAAGGCCTCCAAGATGGTGGCCTGAAATGTCAATACTCCCCCGGCGTTCCAGTATATGCAACCGTGCCTCATGCTGAGCCACAGATCGTCTCGGCCACCGGTGATTCTCAGACTGATGCGCCCGTTCTGCTTCAATGGTTCAATGGATCCACTGTCGGCGAAAACCAGGTGCACGAGCAAAGGATCGTCAACCCAGAGTACATGATCAAGGAAGCTTGGCCGGATTTTCTCAGTCAAGAGTATTGCACTCGCATGTCATTTTCGCTCACACCGCGGACTACCGGGAATCACACGTTCTCGGTCATTACTACTGGCAGTGCCAGAGTCTACGTGGACGACGCTGAAGTGTTTCACCGACCGCAGGAGCCTGAACTCCAGCCGGAGTCGTTCTACTTCTTCAAGGCCAAAATCGAGCGCAGATTCAACATACCTTTGGAGCAGGGACGAACAGTCCGGATCGAGATTCATTCGTGGGGAACCGATCAAGATGTTCTAGCTCGGGTTCCTGGAACAATGTTCCAAGGCTCGTCGCTACGCTTCACAGAATACGTAGATGTTCTCAAGGCGATCGAAGATGCAGCAGAAACCGCCGCAGCCGCAGATGTGGCTCTTGTATTTGTCGGCAATACGAACGAAATTGAGTCCGAGGGTTATGATCGAGAGACAATGGACTTGACCAAAGACCAATACGCCCTCATCCAGGCTGTCGCTGCCAGGAACCCCAAAACCGTGGTTGTCAATTTCTCAGGATCCCCTGTAACAGTGTCGCCGTTCCTTGACCGTGTTCCTGTGCTTCTGCAGGCCTGGTTCCCTGGTCAGGAATGCGGCACCAGCGTTACCAAAGTTTTGACTGGCGATGTCAATCCCTCCGGAAGACTGCCCATGTCCTGGCCGAAGACGAACGAAGATAATCCGGCATTCCCGAACTTTCCTTGCGGCGACGATGATATCCTCCACTACAAGGAATGTCTTAAAGTGGGATATCGCTTCTACGATGACCCGCAAGCACCGAGCCCCCAGTTCCCATTTGGGTTCGGCCTCTCGTACACCACATTCCATCTCTCCGACTTGGCAATCAAAGACGCCATATTTGGTCAACCAAGTGAGACAAAGATGACTTTGGCTTGTGTATTGCAAAACACGGGACCAGTCGCCGGAAAGACTGTGGTACAGTTATATGTTGCCTACTTGGGAGACGTGCTGGAACATCAACTGTCCCGCCCCGTTAAGGAGCTGAAGGGCTATCGCAAGGTCAACTTGAAGACAGGAGAACAACAGACCGTGGAAATTATCCTTGACAAGTATGCTTTCAGCTTCTTCGACTCCAGCAAGGGCAAGTGGAGATTGCAGGAGGGTGAATTTGAGATCCATGCTGGCTTTTCCTCGGCAGAGAGAATGCAATCGGTGAAGGTTGAAATACCCGCAGGGCATTATTGGGACGGTATTTAGGGAATCTCTGGGACTTGTCAAAGCATCTATCTAGTATGTGCGTCATATAATGTCGAAGAATGCAAGATCTGGAAGCTTCTCAGACGTCTGGAGCTCAAACATGACATGCTTGCCCGCAAATAACGCGTGGTGCAGCAATATTGTTTTATATAGATTCTGCTAAAAGCTAGATATAGGGTATCCAATTCCGTTCTCAGAGAAGAATTCGGGTGGTAGTATCAAGTTTTCAAGGTTGATGTTGGGGTTTTCTAAGAAGTTTTCAAAATTGAAGAAGGTAGGCATCAAGTCGATCTCGTCATCTCCGGCACCTGCCGTGTCGTGTGCAGTAGCCATTCGGTTCATGGGGTAAGAGAGATCTTCCGCATCTGGAGGCTGCAAGACCCGGTCGTGCCGCTCCGCATGAGAGTCGCGATGGGCAAGGTTAGAGGAAAGATTAGGTATTGCATGAGCAGCTACACCGGTAGAGTTAGCCTTGATTTTAATTGTATCCACTCGAGTTCACTTATAAAAAACATACAGGCTCGGTCAGCTCGGGCCCTCTGTCGTAGAGTTTGTAACAGTCGTAGGTAATCGCGAGCTCGGATGTGACGCTTGCTCATATACGTTAGTGTTTCAATGCAGCCCTTCCAAGCGAGACCTATGTCATCTTGGTTGAAGACGCCTTTCCCTGCATCGGTGCTCTCTCCAATGGCGAGCACGATACCGCAAGTCACCAGGTCTGCCCAAGATATTAGCGGGACAGGTCTACTTCGCCGGAAATGGAGTAGCACTACAGAATAAATTGAACCACCATGCACCAGTGACTTCATCTTTAGTTGCCTTTTCCACAGAAGCCACAAGTTGACACGCTGCCTCGACGCAAGCCATGGCACACGGAGTTCGCAGGTAATCCTTGAGGCTGCTATCCCTGGGACGACTTTGTGCAGTGTTCGATGAGGCGACGGGCTGTTGTCTTGAACGATCTAGTGTTGACGCGCAAAAGTCGCTGAAGCTTGGGCGGTATAAAAGAATTTTCAAGTGAAGAAACCTGAAAAGATCGGTTGGTAAGTAGTGGCAACAAACAGATAGTGCTGCTTACCTTGCGTGAAGGACGTTTGACTGACGTTCCAGAAGGGGACTTCTTCCGTCTGGCCATGTCGCGGTGGGATCCCATCGCAGCGCATCGGGCAGCCCGGACCTGATGTCTTCCAGCAATGAATCCAGGTGAGTTAACGTACCGAAGTCATGATCGTTTGCAAGTAAGGTGTGATGTGCTCGGCAGCAGTTCTTTTCCAATGACACAAAGCCGTAGATTCGATCAAGAATCAAAGCCAAGATCTTCGCCAATTTAATGTTCTCCACCATGAACAAATTCGTGGAAGGTGTCTGTTGGGGTTGTTGAGAGCTGTCTCCGTGCAGCTGCAAATACTCGTCGTCAATCGCACTGGGCAGTGGCACATCACTGACGACTTGCATTGAGGGAGGGCGGCCAAGCGTCATGCTCACGGTCCTGCGATGATTGTCAGGGCTACTTCATAGCTCGATGGGGGCAAGTACGACATTTCCATCTGTAAGCAACCATACCACACCCTCCGTCGGATTTCAGTCTCGACTCTTGAATGGCGTTCCGAGAACCCGACGGAGTGAAGACCAAGACCAATGGCCATGCGCAAGGCGAGTCCAACGACGTTGTAGCAACGTGTAGGGTACTGAGTGCAGAACAGATACTTTGCAGCCAGTAGCAAGGCTTGAACGTGGGAGATGCTGCTGTGATCAAGAAGCTGGAAGTGAAGTAAGTCTTTCATCCTGCCGTAGAAGACAGCAGACGCTGCTTCCTTTTCTTCCGATGGGAAAGAGGAGAACTCGCATCCTAGAGCGAATACTGCGTTGATAGCACAAAAGAACACAGGGCGTGTACAGTTGCGCCCACCAAGGCCAATGTCAGGCTTTTGGTCAGTGTTGGAAGCCTGTTGTTCAACACTGGTCCACAAAGCTTCGTATTGATTTCGGAAAGCAATGGAATGCGTCCAAGGATAGAATATGTGCACATTGGAGAAGTACGAATGGACAAGTTGGTCGGCAACCTCTCGAGGCGGCAGGGCATATTGGACCTGAAGCATTGTGTTTGATGGGCTTTGGACTGAGGTTCTGTGATGTTCTGGCCGCTGGGGCGTTGCCCTCGTTCGCTGAGCTCCCATCTCGCCACCCGACGAGTGCGGAACCTGCTGTAAAAGCGATAGCACAGATGACCGGCCATAGAATTCGTCATTTTGTAAAGTTGCAGCTTGGTCCCGGACCGATGTGGTAGCACCCATGGCGCTCACAGGACTTGGGCCGTTTGCTTCAGCCGGGGGAAGGTCGTGATGCTCGACGCGATGTTCGACGGGGTGCATTTGTTCTTGGGTGTTAATGGTGAAGTTTTGAGGCGCTTCTGCAATAATTGACTCGGCCACTTCGTCAACGTCGAGGCGCTGACCTCCATCGGGTTCATCGAACGCAGAGTCATCGTTTGGACACCAGGCTGGCCTCGACGGTGATCGTAGCGACGATTCGGGTCGGTTTGTGTGCACGTCTTGAACACCGGATGGCCCGAGATCGGTCACGCTGGTAGCACGTTGGTCATCGGATGATGCGGCTCGATGTTGATCAAAGTCTTTGACGACCTGCTGGAGCTCCCGGACCTGGCGCTGTAGGGACGCGATGTAGCTGTTCAATCAGCTCACTTCAGCAACAGTTACTCATAAAAACCGACAATGCACTTACTCTTGCTCACTGACCCGCTTGGCAGTGTCTGCTATGACGTTGTAGCTACACTGCAAGGGGGACTCTCCCCTCTTCTCACAGGGGCTGCAGACTGGTTTTCGTCCATCGCATCGCACCTTGCGCTCTCTGCAATTGTCGCAGGCCAACGCTACCCGTTTACGCTTTGCCGGTCTGGTGTGGTCCTCGACGAAGCCGGTTCCCGGGCTTTGCGTACCTGGTGTCATCAGGAAACCTGCCGAGGATTTGGTTGTGTTGGCTTTGTTGGACGGCTGAATACGCGACTCGTCCGGATACTTTCCGAAGCAGGATGGGACATGGGGCCAGCGTTCAGTTCGGGAGATAAGGCCCACGGTCACGTGAAAGGTGGCGAAGGCCTTAGGACGTACGGATACCAAGTGCAAATACCCGTACCATGGCCGAGACGGAGGAAACTAAGGACGTGCTACGTGCGCGTCCGGCCTCTATCCGGCGTCTAAGACCCCAGTCCGGAACCGCTCCGAAATGCCCCACAAGTGCCCCGGCGAATTGGAATATTAGTAGAGTACGCCTTGGGCAGCGGACACGATGAATTCATACGTCTCTTTAATTCGGGAATTACATTTGTCCAAACCTCTGACTCGCATCAGTAACCTTCGGAGCAGTGCCGATGTTTCCTAGTAGCGTGCGCCTTACTTCCTTTGGACGGCGCGGGGCGAGAAAGTGGCTGCCGATCCCACTGTGTCCTCCACCGAGATGCGCTTTTACGAGCTCCCGTGTATTAAAATCGGCCTCACCGATCGATGGCGCGAACAAGTCAACCTCCCCTCAGAAGTCATTTCCATACTTCGCCTTGCTTCTCTCCGCAGTGGCAAGTGCTGGAGGATGGGTGATTGGCCAGTATGGACGCAATGACCAGCCTAATGCGGTATCAAATGACTCTCAGCCGACGTACGCCACCAGGTCTCAGATGGAACATGTAAGTCACTCCTGTCATAGGCAAGGAGTAGTGGTTTCCACTCAGAAGCTTCTGCTTCACCATCCTTAAAGATAGTAGGCTGACCAAGATACCCTTGTGCGAATTAGGCCATTGAGGAGATCCGCCTCCTCCTTGACGAGGATAGCGTTAGCACAGATGATGAGGTCCTCAAGGCACATGGGTATTCCGAATGGTCAAGTATCAACCTTGATCAACTTCCCATCGCAGTTGTCTTTCCTAGCTCAACAGAAGACGTGTCACATATTGCCAAAATTTGCTACAAGTACCGCGTACCGATGAGTGAGTAACTAGATCAACCCCATCACTGAGCTCAAGTAATTACACGCGCGCGCTAGAACTAACTCCGGATACCAGTACCTTACTCCGGTGGCTCAAGTGTGGAAGGCCATTTCTCAGCTCCATTCGGAGGAATCAGCATTGACTTCGTCAACATGAACAAGATCTTGAAGTTCCACCAAGAGGAGTATGTTTGAACATGCTCAGCTCTTCCTCTCTGTCGCAGAACCTAATGCCTCCAGTATGAACATAGAAGTTCAGCCGTCTCTGTCTTGGATTGATTTGAACTCCAAGATCAAAGACAGTAATCTCTTCTTCCCCATCGACCCGGGTCCGTCGGTGAGCAGGAGCACTAGCTTTGCCTGAATCGTGCAACCTGCTGACTCGCTCGCAGGCACAAATTGGCGGCATGGTGGGCACAAACTGTAGGTATGTCTTAAAATGAAGTCGTTGGCTGTTGATGGACGAGACTGACTTGAAAGTGGCACAAACGCTGTTCGGTACGGCACCATGAAAGACTGGGTTGTCAATCTCACGGTGGTGCTCAGCGATGGAACTATTCTCAAGACCCGAAGACGGCCCAGGTACGCAAACCACGAATTGCCTACAAACAGCCAGCTCACTGGTGTTGATGCCTAATAGGAAATCATCGGCCGGCTATAACTTGAACTCTCTATTTGTTGGCTCCGAGGGGACGTTAGGTCTAGTGACAGAGGCAACCTTGAAGCTGGCCACGATTCCAGAAGAGAACGCAGTTGCCGTCGTTGCTTTCCCGACCATCAAGGACGCTGCCAGTATGGCAGTAGATGTCATTCACAAGGGCATCATGGTTGGTGCCGTTGAGATACTCGACGACGTCCAGATGAATGTCATCAACCGATCGGGTACTACAACTCGGAAATGGAAGGAATCTCCTACCCTATTTTTCAAGTTCAGTGGCACTAAAGCAGGCGTCGCTGATTGCATTCAACAAGTGCGTCAAATCTCGCAAAAGTACACTATTCTCGACTTTCAATTCGAAAACGATTTAGAGAAGCAGAAGATTCTCTGGTCTGCCAGAAAGGAGGCTTTGTGGAGCATGCTTGCATTGAGGGAATCGGATGGCGAAGTGTGGTCCACCGATGTGGCTGTCCCCTTATCTCGAGTCGCAGAGTTGATAGGTATACCAATTACTCCATGACGATTAGAGGGAAGATGCTGACATATGTATTGATAGATTTATCCAAGAAAGACCTTGATGGACTGGGACTTTTCGGCAGTATCCTCGGCCACGTAGGCGATGGCAATTTCCACGAAACCATTCTGTACGACGGTGCAAAGCAGCGGGCAAGTGTCGAAGATGCCGTCCATAAGATGGTCTACCGAGCCTTGGACATGGACGGAACATGCACTGTTAGTCACCACCCTGCAGAATCCCCTCTCGCTGCATTTTGTACTCATGCTGACTGACGTCTTGAAAGGGCGAACATGGCATAGGCCTGGGCAAAAAGGAGTTTTTGCGACACGAACTCGGCGACGCACCAATCCATGTTATGAGAGCCATCAAGAAGAGCTTGGATCCGAAGTGGTTGATGAATCCTGGCAAAATCTTTGACGCTCATGATCCTTAGAGGCTACGGGCGCTGGCTAAAGGGCGACCGCAAATCCGAACTTCTTCTCCTTTTTCTTTCAGCCAGGCTTTAGCTTGGGGTCTTTACACGTCTTAGTAGAGCTCAGCGGCCCGAATGATCAATGGGGATGTAGTATATAGATACAGAAGTTAAAGAAAGAAAAAAGTATGCGCATTCAACTAATTGAACACTACAGCCACTTTAAGTAGTAGCTAAGCTTGTCAGGCTAACCCTGCAGTCACTAAAACACCAGTGTGCCTGTCAACACCGCCATACTATATCAAGCAGCCTACCAGTGACCCCTTCGGTTCTTGATTCCACGGCGCTTCAAGGACGAGCACCCTGCGCCAGCTTTAGGAGTGGAAGTGCTTGAGGCTTCAGCGGTGGTGCTGGAGGCTGCAGCGGTGGTGCGGGTGGCAGTAGTAAGTGTGCTGGTAGACAAGGAAGCAGCGGCGGAGGACTCAGAGTCCGCGGCCTCGCCAAAGATATCTGTCTGCGCATCTGCAATGGTAAATCCTGGTTAGCAAATGGCCTCTCAATGTTACTCAATAGTGCTTAATCAACGCGTACCATCCATATAACCCATGCGGGACGAGTAAGTGGGGACTTGCTGTCCCTGGGTCCATTCGACATTGTTTCCGGACTTCTGGAAAGCCCCAATCATCTGCTTGGGGCCGACAACGCCAGGACCAGGGACAAGGCTAGGAATCTTGGGGGTCTTGCCGCCCTTCGGGTTGACGACGCGGCACTTGTGGGCGGCCATGTACATGTTCTGCATGCCGAATCCGTCGGGCACCCATCTGCATTGCACAGTTAGTCAAATGAATTCAAGGGTGTATTAAATCAACTTTGGATGGTCAGCACTAACCCTGTGACGCAGATGCACGATTCGCAAGCCGCGAGGTCGGGGATTTCGTAGTTGGCAACACGCTCGAAGGGAGTCTTTCCGGCAATAGACACAACAACCAGGTTCTCCATGGTTACATCCCAGATATTGTCAACGTAGGCGATGGCGATGGAAGTTCCAGCAGCAGTAGACTTGTTTGCGGCATGCAAATTGGGCGAGTTGAGGCCGTACGAGGGGCTTACAAGCCCCTGGGCAACAACCTCGGGGTTGGTCACCGAGTACGGGATGGGTCGCTCATTTTCCTCCTTGCCATCGGCGTAGAAGCCGGTCGAGTCCTGCCAATTGGCCCAGGGAACAGAGATCTGGGAGTTCGCCTTAATCTCCCAAACGCCAGTAGGCTCAGCGAGATGACAGTTGCGGCCCTTAGATAGAAACCTGTGGAATTCCGTGTTAGCGGTGACACTTCTTACGCGGCCAGTCGTTAATGGGATACGCTCGTGAACATACCAGCTATCAAATTCAAGGTCGTGAAGTGGATCGAAAACGACGAGACTTCCGTCGGTGAAGTTTGTCAAGGGTCCCTTATAGGAGTTCTATCCAACTGTTAGCTTCCATCTCACTCGATAACGTAATAGACAGCGAAAAAAGAAGACGACTTGCCTCAGGACAGAACATGCCATCAGTGTAGGCGGCAAGATGGGCAGATGCTAGAGGCAGTGCGAGAACAGCAACTGTCAACAGCTTCTCGAGAGAGTATGATTGACGCATGTTGGAATGAAAGAGTAAATGTAGATCAACTACAATGTAAAGAGTGTAGAATAAGAAAAAACCATATGAAATATAAAAGAGAGAATGATGGTTGTGAACTCGAAAGGAAGGAGGTGTGGCCTACCTTAAGGGATATTAAATACTACTCAGGAGTCCATAAGCTGAGCCTGTTCACACTATGAAGCCCCATCTGCGGCTTGAGTAGATGCAGTTTAAACTACTACACGGCATCTAATTACTTTCCGAGATGTTTGAAACCGCGTGGCTGAGATGTTTGAAACCGCAGCCCGGCTAGTGGATACTAGCTCATGAGCCCCACGGTTGAAGGATTTGGCCCTGCTGATCTGTTTACCCAGAAAACTTTTAGCTATACGACCCATGCCTGTCAGTTCCTTTTTCTTTTCTTATCGGGGGCTTCTTCTTAATGCGAGGACTGGGCGCGCGCGCGATGCTGCAGACCACTCCCCCGCGTGGCGCGGCTTGCGGGTGGGCGTGCGGGCGTTCGGTTTAATATCGCTGCCGAATTTTGCTGGAATGGCCATATCATGGCCACATCACATAGCATACTCTGTAGTGTTTGTCTGTTCACATTGCCACCCAAAGCCCGGGGAGCTTTTAGTTATGGTTGAGGACCAGCGCGTCATTGGATTGCGTGTGAATTGCCATAGTAGGCACCAATGTAATTTACCCGTCGCTCTACACAAAATGAGAACAGAAAATGCCAAGAACTTATACGAAGGGTGCATTAGGTAGGGGGAGCGTATGCGGGACTCCCTCGGATTGGAGTCTGTTGAGCTAAACGGGCTCTGCGGAAATTAGGGAATGGTCTAGGGTGGTGATAGAAGGATTTAGTGGTGATACAGGCCCCTGAGAGGCGGCCGCCACAACTCTAGGGTGATAACCGGCCTCTGCCGTCCCGAATCCACAAGCTGCCTCCGCTCAGGGCGCAGAGTAGAGTATCAGCTACATTATGATGCGCGCAGTAGACTTGGAGTCGGTGCCGCTGATGTTACATGGGCATCACCTGGGCCCGGAGCCTGTCCGACACGTGACCAAGTGAAATGGGTGTAGTGGTTGGAATTGCTGTATGCTACGGCACAGGGCAATTGATGATGAAGAAGGGGTCAATTTAGTGATATTAATTGATGATCATTACAACCGGAATAGGGCTGTTGTTGTGGCTTGTGATGATATATCTGCTTGTTCTTTGTCTGAGGTGCCAGGGCCCGGCCATTCCCAGTTAGTGGCGCGTGCACAGGATCACTATTATAGACCATGATCCCACAAGGAGAACACTATAGTATATATACACATCCATTTAGCACATTAGAACAGAGCCTTGAGCCTTTTAGCTATCAACACGCTTGGTTATACAAATCTACCTTTTGCATGTTACTGGACCGTGACCTACATTGCTCACTACGATGTCCTGATCCACTAAATCATACACGTCACGCCCTGTGCCTACCCTATACCTCTAAGATGGACCCGACCGTCGCAGGAAGCCAAATAGTCAGTCGAATGGTACATAGAGACATCAATTACGTATGCTATTGGAAGCTCAATTGAGAGTTTGATCCTTCAAGTGATATGATGGGTCAGTACTCCCACGAAATATTGCGTAAGACGCAGTAATAATTGTGTCTGGTTTAGTCCCTGCCGACGGCGCACCAGAGTAGGTGCTAAGTAATCCGGGCCGTGGTACAGACGTTTTCAAGTCAGTCGTCCACTCGCGGTCGGGAACTTTCCAGCCATGACCACATCTTTCTGTGTCTTCTCCAATTTCTTTTACCACCAATCAAAGCCCCCGAAACTCACGAAGCCGGAGATACTTCGCCCTTGGAGCTATCGGATAGTTCCCGAAGGTTGTCAGCCACCAACTTAGCATGGATCCTGGTGGCTAGCCAACTTCCATCGCCATGGTCTCTAGCATAATTGGCTGGTGGTGATTGAGTTTGCTCCGCGCCTTGGCATGGACTAGAACACGGTCGTTTACAAGGCTTGGGATACAGATTAGGATCGCAATAGAAACAATAATGCGTTTTGTAGGGATGATTCTGCTGGTTCAGTAATAATAGGTGAAATGATTGCAAGCTGCACAAACAGGTTCTAGAGTGGCAGCAACCCAGAACTTGGCTGGAACGAAGGCTTCCGGTCTACCCAGCACTGGGCAGGAGAGAAGTCATGATATTCGTACTGTCTACTTGTTCCGGTGTGTTATGTGGGAGTTAGTGGCAGCATAATTACCGATATTATCGTGCCTGTTCCTCTCTCCTTGTGATAGAGTTGTGGGGAAGCCTCTTAGACTATTTGCATTCAGCCCACTAGAGAGCAGATAGCCACCAACATGTAGTTCGGCAAATTCCCGTTCTCCACCCCCCCGCACTCTCCGCGATGATTTTCGCATCCCTTCGACCACCATGTGTGTGGAGGAAATGCGGAGGAGAAATATTGCGGAGACGACGAGGAGGATGGTTCTGGGGTAAAGGTCTTGAACAACAAATATTTAGACCCCCCTCGGTCTCCAGTTGGTTTTGTCCTCTATTTCTTTACCATCCTTTACCACTGCCGCCTCATTACATCTATACTTGCACAACAATCCGTATTGGGCAACTCGACGAACTCCCGATACCATGGCTAAACAAAGCGTGGAAAAGGAGCAACCAAGCGACTCCTTCACGGAGACATGCGGTGGCCCGGATCACGGTCAGGATGCCTTGAGCCTCGACGAGCGCATCCAGGAGATGGCAAGCCAGGCTCCTCCGTTCTACAAGAACCGGAACCTGCTGTCCCTCTACCTACGCATCATTCCCGGGTGCCTTGTTCCCGCCATCACACTGGGATTCGACGGCGCAATGATGAACGGGCTACAGGCAGTGCCTGCTTGGGATAATTGTACGTGCCTCTTTTTACTCTCCACTCCTTTCATGCTACTGGAAGTTCTGACTAACTGGATTTCTACGTGTAGATTTCGGTCAACCTCGAGGAGGTGTCCTCGGCATCATGTCAGCGATTCTACCCCTGGGCTGTGTCTTGGCCACTCCACTCATCAGCATGGTCGGAGATCGCCACGGTCGACGCGTCGGCATCTTTGTTGGCTCTATCATCATGGCTATTGGTGGAATCATCCAGGGTTGTTCCATACACTGTAAGATACTAGAGGTTGCATTTAGGGCATTTTGCAGGATTCCCACTAACTTGCGCTTCAGTTGCCATGTTTATCGTTTCTCGTTTTGTCATCGGATTCGGACTTGTCTTCGCCAACACCTACGCCCCGATGTTGATTGGAGAACTGGCCCATCCCAAAGACCGACAAGTTATCACCTCACTTTACCAAACCTCCTGGTATATTGGAGCTATGATGGCTGCTTGGACGACCTTTGGCACTTTCAGCATCTCCACCGAGTGGGCCTGGAGAATCCCGTCTCTGCTTCAAGCTGCACCTGCTTTTGTGCAGATAGTGGGCGTGTTTACTTTGCCAGAGTCCCCTCGCTGGTTGATTGCTCAGGGACGATCAGATGACGCGAAAAGTGTTCTGGTGAAGTACCATGCTAACGGCAACGCCGAGGATGAGTTCGCCAACCTTGAGTTTGAGCAAATGCGAGGCATCATCGAGACTGAGATGAGCAACGAAACCGGCTGGAAAACACTCTTCACCAGTCCAGGAAACCGAAAGCGAATTTTCATCATCATGTGCCTTGGAGTTTTCTCGCAGTGGTCTGGTAATGGCCTAGTATCGCAAGTTGAAATCTTTGACCTTGTTCGTTCAGGACATCTGCTAACCCGACACAGGTATTATCTTGTTCGAGTTTTGGAAACAGTAGGCATCACGAATTCTCGCGACAAGAACATCCTCAATGGCTGCTTGATGATCTTTAACTGGATAACATCTGTCATCTCCGCATTCCTCACCTCTCGCGTCAAGCGTCGGACTCAATTCCTCACTTCCGCCATTGGCATGCTCACGGTCTTCGCAATCCAAACCTTGTGTGCGGGCCTCTTCAATGATTATGGCAATACCGCCGCTGGTAGAGGAGTTATTCCGATGCTATTCCTCTTCTATCTCTTCTACAACCTGGCCTTCAACGCGCTACTCTACTCCTACCCTGTCGAGGTCCTTCCGTACCCCATTCGAGCAAAGGGATTCTCACTTCTCATGTTTTTCGGCAAAGCGAGCAACTTCATCAACATCTTGGTAAACCCGATCGGCTTAGCGGCAATTGGGTGGAAGTTTTATCTTGTTTATGTCGGCTGGCTTTGCGTCGAGGTCGCTTGTATCTGGGTATTCTTTGTGGAGACCAAGGGCCCCAGCTTGGAGGCTGTCGCCGCCCTCTTCGATGGCAATGATTCGAAGTCTCCAGAAGAGGGGCTGTCTAAGTCTGATAAGAAAGATCAAAAAATTCATGAAGAGAAGAGCATGTGATTTGATGGTATGGGGGGGATTGGTTGACTGATCGCGGTTAGCAACTAGGCCTAGCCATAGCATAGCTCATGGCTGTCAGTTTCGAATGGTGTGTTTTGCTCTGGGTTGCCGGAAAGCCTTGTGACAGATGACGAGAGCGATTCATGTTGGTTCTGGCATGGCATGTCTTATCTAGTCTTTGGCAGGTTCCATTTCAAATATTTAACCCGCTATATCGTGTTCTGTTAGACCTAAAGCCCACTTAATGAGTGTTCTGTTAGCGAAGTGTGCCACTCTATGGATATGAAATATGCCTGGAAATGCAGAGATTGGAGAAACTCACGACAAAATAGCAGGTGAAACCAACAATGTTTAAACTCGACTGAAATGAATAAACGTACCTGATTGGGCACGGCCCCATTCTTCTTAACGTCATTAATTAGTCATTGGAGTAACCTCCAGTTGTTGATCTTACAGAAATGAGGGAGGAATTTGGCGTCGTCCGGAGGCGCCGATGAATCCATCAGGGGTAATTAGTGCAATTATCTGAGTAGCGTATCTAACTTGAGCCTTCCCTTTTACGAGGAATTGCGCATTTATGAATGGAATAACTGTCGCTTTCTGGGTGCCCAGTCGTAGCTCTTTAAGAGACTATGATGGTCGCCGGGGTTCTATGCAGCTACTATACACGAAGTCTAGTCTTTCAAGGCGAATCAAAAGAAGTCCGAAACGTTGTTGAAGACGCGGTCGGTGAAAGTGCCAGCGACCTTAGGCACATCCTTTGGCCAACCAGCACGAATCTCCCCCAGCACGCCCCAAGACTGCTGGCTGTTGATATCGTACGCAGGTCGATCAGCAAATCCAGTTGTGTTGATGGTTATCATCAAGAAAGGAGCAACTTCGGCGGGGAGGTAAGCAGGAAGCGAGGCAATCTCACGGCCATCTGGGCCGAAAGCCGCAGCACGGCCAACTGTTGGGACAAGCGTGTACGCTCCACTGCTGGTTGCATACACAGAGGCCGCAGCCATATTGACCTCGGCTGATTCGAAGAATACCGCAGCTGGATCGTTGTAGTCAGGAGTATAGGGCCACGAGGCGATGTGGATGGCTTCGTCTTGGGCTTGCATGGGAAAGGTCATCGCCGGGTGGAAATGCCTGCGATTGATGGTTAGCTTCACTGGCCTTTTGAGGTTTGTGCTCTGCTTCTTACTCCCAGCATTCCAGCATTCCGATGCGACCGTATGTAGTGTTGACAACCTTGAACCCTTGGGTAGTGCCGTCACTCCAGATATTTCGTTCACCACCAGAAGGTCGAAGTTTGTGTCGATGGATGAGAACCTCTCCCTTAGGGTCAATGAAGGCTTGAGCCATGTAGATGGCATCTTTCACACGCTCTGAGAAGGCCAGCGCGAGGTAAACGGAATTCTTCTGAGCGGCCGATATCAACTTCTTCCAGTTGGCATCCCCAACTGTGATGGAGTTCTCGACGTAATTGGCTGCCCATTTCTCGATCCAGGCGTCATCATTACCACGAGGATATCTATTTTTCACGAAACTTTAGCGGTCATCTCCAGAGTTGATGGCGGTTCTCCACTTACCCGGGGAACCAAAGCTCGGGAAAAGCAATAAGATTCGCCCCTTGTTGAGCAGCATGCTTGATGTACTTGACCCCTAGGTCGGTCGTAGCGTTGATGTCTACCCCGTTGTAGACTCTGCTGAGGACTGGCTCAGACCACAAGGCGGGAGGTGCCCGGATAAGCGCAGCAGTAAGTGACGAGCCTGGAGAGCTCCGTACTGCTGCACTGTGACACAGCTGCAGGCACGACGCCACAAGAAGAACAAGAGGTTTGAACATCCCGTACAGTTTGTCCTTGAAGTCTCAGTAAGCGATGTAGAAGTCTAGCCAAAAGGATACCCTTCTTCACATTACATTACCCGGTTGTTTGGCTCTATTTATGACCGTGTACGACCCCTTGCTTATCTTTATTCCGTGGGATGGAACTACCGAACTACTTTGACTAATTCACTCACCGATAAGGTGGTATCGCTCTCACCGAGTCTAGAACTCTGGACTGAGGTCATTCACACGCTTCAAAGCATGATAAGGTTATCATGGGGGGTCATGACTACCAGGACCACTGCCGATGCCGCAGACGCCGCAGATGCCGCAAACTCATACGGTCAAGGGTTAAAATCAATCCTAACGCAATATGGAAGCGCCAACCCATGGTCTAATGACTAGAAAGGCCTCATGCAATCTTTTAGATCCCGGATAAGTCCCGCAACCCGGTGGAACTGAGGGTAGTTCCCGAACACCGTTACTCACCAGCATGCACCGCTGCATTCTACATTTCTAAATTTTGGTTAATAAAAATGATTGTTACAGCCCGAGAACAGGCCGATCTTTCAATAGCTTTCAGACAATCGGGCCGGGCTTTATACATAATTTCGTAATCTCTTGTCATGACGGTTATCTGCCGTGGTGCGAGACTACCACGGTAAACACCAGCAAGATTAGCATTGATCTTGAAGGTATTTTTCCAGTGATTCAATATTCTGTTTTATCCTATAGGTTTTATTCATGTGTCAAATTCCCTCTCAGTATCAATCTGGCCCCTGATCGCAGTGCTGAGCGTTGTATAGACATGACTAGACAGCTACGTCAAGGACGGCCGAGGTCCCAGATCTAATAGCCTCGAGAGCCCCCTGTAATGAAGACTGGAATTCGCCTGCAGTCTTGACTCTGGCAGCAAAAATTTGGCCATCACTAGCAGCACGAGCAATCTCTGAGTAGTTCGGCGATGGGTCGAAGGAGATGTTCAGCTCGGAGTTCGAAACCCGAGATGCAGGTCCATCGGGATGGACCAAAAGCATTGACCTTCGTGGAGCGTTCCATCCTAAAGAGTACGGGCATTCGATGTTAGCCGGCGTACTTATGTTGCACGGTTTTCTCCCTTTGTATATTAGGGAGCCATACCTTTGTTATTCAACACCACCGTCAGAATCGGTATTCCGTATCTGTGCGAGATCCAATACACACTCGCAGGTACGCTGAAGAGGAAGCTCCCATCACCGACAATCTGGACCACAACTCTTGACGAGCCGTTCCCATCTGCAGCGTCGGCGGCTAGCTTGATTCCCAGGGCAGCACCTCCACTCCACCCAAGACCACCGCCGCCACAGTTAATCCACTGTCCCGGGATTGTTGCACGGATCTGCTCGGCAACTATGACCGAGTTCGTTACGGCCTCGACGGCGAAAATGGTGTCTTCGGGGAGGACCTTGCGTAGCGTTGAGCAGACGAATGCCGCATTCATCTTCCCGTCGTCGGACGCCTGGGCTTGAGTATTCAGCGATTCTATGAGCCTGGCATGGGATTTTTGCAGTGACAGGTGTCGACGGTCGAATTCCGGCCCTGAGAGCTGCTTCACGAGCGCGGAGGAAGACTTCAAGAAGTCGACGATTTGTCTCAAGGCGACGCCGGCGTCTACTCGGTACCTTTGTGTCGCATCGATGTAAAAGACAAGCATTGTCTGTTTTATCGGGTCCACGTCGAGGTGGAATATTTTGGCCGCGGCATTGGGCTTACACAAGGTATTGACCCACGGGACATCGCAGTCCACAACCAGCAAGACATCTGCTGTCCTGATGCTTTCGTCGATGCCATACTTCAACGGAAGCCACCCGGGATGGTTTGCAGGAAAGCACATATCAGAACCACCTGTGTCCAACACCCGCAAGCCTTTGACGAGGTTGGCAAGGTCCACCAGGGCCTCTACGGCTCCTCGGCTTCGGCCACTGTACCCTGTCACGACGAGAGCCTCCTTCGCGCTTACCAGCGACGAGGCGATGTCGGCGACTGCGTCACTAGGAAGTGCCGAGGGTCCAACCGGAAGCCAGTGTGCAGGATTGAGCTCGTAAGGCTCAATTACCTCTTCCATGACTTCACGTGCACCCATGAGGTATACAGGGCCCTTGGGGTCACTGGTGGCGAACTGCAAAGCCCTCCTGACCATCTGCTTGACGTTTCTTCCAGTCTTGATTTCGCCAACATAGCGACAGTATTGCGCGACAATCTGCTTCTGATCTGGAATGTCTTGCATCCAATGACTGTGGTTCAAGTCAGCCGGGTCCATTAACCACAATACCAATGGTAAACCGGGGCAGTGTTTACATGTACTCTGTCCGAGAGCCA
Source organism: Neonectria neomacrospora (assembly GCA_013756995.1). Taxonomy (NCBI): domain Eukaryota; kingdom Fungi; phylum Ascomycota; class Sordariomycetes; order Hypocreales; family Nectriaceae; genus Neonectria; species Neonectria neomacrospora. The sequence continues at coordinate 38,782 of JABSTB010000256.1, forward strand.
GTAAGCTCGCCCTCGATCGTGTACGGGGAAAGGCCAGCGAAAATGAGAACAGGGGCCCTTCCAGTCGAGGCATTGTGGATCGCGGCAGCCATGCCCGACGTACCCACGTCAACATGTACAATTACGCACTGGGCCTCGTTACTCAGTCGTGCGTAGCCGTCTGCCATAGAGAGGGCCACCATCTCATTCGGGCAAGTGATTATGCGAGGGAACTTGTCCGGGTTCTCTCGTCCCTTGACCATTGCCTCTAGTATACTAGGATGATCGGAGCCAAGGTTTACAAAACAGTTCTTGACTCCCGCCTGCGTAAAATTAGTCATACGTGCTTCTAGTAAGGATTCTCATCAGTACTGACCTCAACCAGCGCCTCAAAAAAGGCAAACGACGTGGTGTACCTGTGAACATCGTAGCTGTCAGTTTACCCCTACCTCATCCAGGCCATGTAATTTGTCTGAGAATAGTACAACTGGGCTACGTACATGATTGTGGATTGATTGGTCGTATGATTGTGCGCAAGCGACCCTGGTAGTGCAAACCTAACAATACATCTGCACCCAGGACATCGGCGTAGAGGTTATAGAGGCGGCCCGCCGGGAGATTCCCGATGCAGAGGGAAGCAAACCGCAACCTCTAGTTATCTTTCTGTGGGCATAGCAGCACGCTAGCGGCTGTCACGCAAGTGGCACCGTCTCTACTGAACCACCGGGATCTATCCGAGCGATAAGCGTAAACCTTCCTTTCAAACCGAGACCGAGAAAGCCTTGAGATTTTCTTGACTGGGAATTTACCGGAGCACATTACGTGGGAAACAGGGACAGGGATGAAGCCAGCCACTTCGGTCGAGCTTTATCACACTGCGTCATTCAAACACGTAAGTCTTTTCTCGCCATCAATAATGATACGGCTCAACGATTAGTCCTATCTGTGTTGATAGCCGTGGTTTGATAGTGCCTGATAGCTGTGCTTGAGCAATCTTGAACTTGGCTGTGCTAGCTATTCCATGCAGATATCAATGACATGGTATCATGCTGCGTACAATCAACTCAGTATATGTATGTGTACAGAGCCCTTTTCTGTTGTCATAATGCCCGTCTCACAACAGCTATCAAGGTTTATATCCGTTCTTCAATACTTTCTGTGCAACCAGTCATGAAATTCTCTTGGATACTTGCACCGGCAACATGTGTTGGCCTCATAGCGCTTTGTGCAGCAAGCACCACGAGCTATCCCACTTCGGCTGGGGGCTTGAACCTATTACATGCCTCGGCTAAAGACGTTTCGAATGCTTTGGAAGCAGGCAAGGTTACCTCTGTTCAACTGGTGGATGCCTACCTCGCTCGGATCGACGCGAACAATCTCAAAGGTGAGTTCCTTCCCTGGCACCTTAAATAATCCCCAATAGTAGAGTGCCTTTTGGGAGTCCGGACTAATTGCTGCGTTCCAGGCCTAGGTCTCCGTGCTGTGATTGAGACTGCGCCTGTCAACAATGTGCGCGCCATTGCTCGGAAACTAGACCAAGAACGTACAAAGGGCCATGTCAGAAGTCCGCTTCATGGAGTTCCCATTCTCGTCAAAGATAGTACGTCGAGGATCTTCGCCCTCTTTCGCTATGCTTGGCTTCAAGGTTCACTAACATCATCGAGACTACGATACTGACGTGGAGCTCGGCATGAATACCACTGCCGGATCGTACATGCTTCTTGAAGACGGAGGCGAGACTGTCGGCGACGCCTTTGTCATCAAGCGGCTTCGTGATGCTGGCGCCATTATCTTAGCCAAGGCCAATTTGGACGAGGTAGATGCTCTGTTTCCGTGATAACTTTCTCCTCTGACTTTTACAGTGGTCTGGCATCCGAGGCGTTAACGCATCAGCGTGGAGTCCCAGGGGCGGACAAGTCTCCTCGCCCTTTGTTGTCGGTGGCTTTGCAGCGGGCGGTAACCCAAGCGGTAGCTCTTCTGGGTCCGGTGCTGGTGTCGCGGCGGGCTTTGCACCTCTAGCTCTGGGCTCAGATACCGAAGGCAGTATTATTATGCCAGCGAGTCGAGGCGCCTTGTACGCAATGCGACCCTCCACAGGCACGACAAGTAGGACTGGTGTTGTCCCTATCTCCAGCTCTCAGGATACGACTGGGCCCCTGGGTAAGAGCGCTTGGGACGTGGCTGTTGCCCTAGATATCATGGCGGCCCTGGATCCCGACGACTCGTACACTATCCCTGCGCAGACCTTTCGCCCAGAGAACTATACGCAGTTTCTCGACGCCAATGGATTCAAAGGATTGCGAGTTGGTGTTGTCCGGGAGCCCTTTTTTTCCAACAGCACCGCCCGTGAACGACGCATGGTATCCGATTTCAACAAGTCGCTCAAGCAGATTGCTGCACTGGGTGCTACGGTTCTCGAAACTCCCCTACCAAACAAGGAGCAGTGGAACTACACCTTCGTGGGCGGCCCGAATCGCGTGAACAACGGGACGATTCAAATTCGTGAGTACATGTTGCACCAAAAGCTAAGATTTTAACCACTGACTACCATTGCGCTCAAGAGTACGATTTCAAGGCGGACATTGCTCATTACCTGCAGACTCGACGACGCAGCGCGTCGGTTGAGACCCTTGAGGATGTCATCAACTCCATGGTTAGGTTGTGGGACTTAGAATCGCCCAAGGGTAAATGCTGCTTCCCGACATTCGTCGCCGCTGATCAGACTGGCGATCGCGATACATCTGGAGAGTACTGGCTTGCGAAGTATGCTCAGGAGCGTCTGTATGAGGAAGGACCGGCTGTTCTGTTTGAGAAGTACGACTTGGACGTTATTGTCCTGCCCACCGAGTTCAGCGCTTCCCGTCTGGGCGCCGTTGGCAGACTTCCTGTCGGCACGGTACCACTTGGTTATGATGACATCCAACTGCCATATGGCCTGTCGTTTGTTGGACGACGATATCATGAGGGTACGGTTCTCCGGGCTATGTCAGCATATGAGGCGCATTTCCCTGCACGCCGTGTGCCCTCCACCCTGAAATAGAAGTTCAATCATTGGATGTCTGCGCGGAAAGTCCGCGGAAGACAGAGGGTTGTCGGTTCAGGCCTTCGGCTGCAGGACTCGCAAGCTGTAAATAGTAATGAACAATCCAGCTCTCTTCCCGAAGACAAAGAATGACGGAAGATTATAAAATAACAAGACTATCTGAGGATACGCATGCTCTCGTTATCCTCTTATACCAACTATTGATGATTGAACTTCTTGTTACACAATCTGAAACGTCTCCTTAACTAAGCCCTTTGTCGTTGTACTCTCAATTTGTGCCTCATTCTCACTTTGTGTTCCGAACCAAGCCACATACCCATCCCCCAAAAACCCAAGTCCAAGACGGTTGAACAAAGTTGGATTAGTCTTGTTCCTCTCCAGGATTAACAGGGTCCCGTGGTACCTGTCTCGGTCACGTTGAATGTGCAGCAGGACGCACCATACGTCAACCTTCGAGACGGGAGTTGCGGCGGAACCAGCAACTGAAGCGCCTGCACCGGATGTTGAATCAAATGGTCGATCCAGTGCTGCCTCTGCTACGGGTTGATGCGTCTCGTGATGTAACAGAAGTGCAGGGTATCGAGGTTGCTCCCTGGCGTCAACACCACCAAATCCATGACTGGCTCCTCCGTAAAACTTCTTTTCTCTGGCAGCGGCAAAGCTGGGCGTGTACTCAAGGATAGCTATCTTGAATAGCGCGCAAAGGCTAATAGTACCTTTACTAACAAATCCATAAGGGTTTGTCATACCGCTAGTGTCGTAGGCAACGTCGAGCACAGTTGCTCCAACCCCTTGAAGCAATTCGGAGGTTCTCCTCCAGGAGCGGAACTTGATTCGAACTTTTCCCACAGATGCCCAGGACCAAGAAGGCCCACGCACATCCTCGCAGACGGGACGGTCCTCGTTCAAGCCGACATACCAGGCGAGTCCGAATTGGAGGTCCTCCTTCCACAATCCAGCAAGATAAGTTGTACCATGAACTTCGCGAAACATTGCAGCTAGTCCAGATAGTGCGGGGATGTTATCCGTTACGTACGTTAATTGCCTATCACCATACTCCTCTAGCATCGCGTACCAGATGTTTAAATGGCTTGCATGACGCCTGAAGCTACCTGGAGCGTCAGTGAGGGTGGGCGCAGCGTAGAGAGCCTGTCGCAGTCTTTCCGGAATCCACTGAGTGCTGCCTTGTGGGAGAGCCTGCTTCAGCTGTAGGACGGGACGGGTCTCTTGCGCGTGGCCCATGGTACAAGTCCAAGCTATTTGCTGACCAAACATTAAACAACGGGATGACAAGACTCGTTCTTGGAGAATCCAACCGCGATTTTTGAGGTAATCGGGCCCAATCCAAGTGGTCGTTAAGGTCACGTCTCTTTTACTACGGCCGCCATCCGTAGTGATGGTCATTGGTACTCTACACGGGCGGTAAAGACGAGAATCTCGGTTGGTGAAGAGTCCTGCGTGGGAGCTCTCAGCACCCTCGGCACAGATTGTGAGCTGTGCGTAGCGGTAGATGTCGCCCATCTTTGGCAACTCCCGGTCAAGGTCTTGCTGGTCATATTGAATGATGCAAAACCCGTCGACCCATAGGTACTTGTAGCCCAGCGCCCGTGTGGCCTGAACAGCGTCCGCGATTGTGAGGGGTAGACCTTCAACGGGGAGGCATTTTTTGTGAGCCTCGTAGTTGGACTTGACTGTCATGACCCGTTTTCCATCGCCCCAAACGTAGCTCAAAGCTACGTACGGGCCCTTTGTTTGAGCGTTGGTGACTTCGAGAAACGGTCTGTCGCCTTGCTCAACGTTGATCAGTCGGGTCGGTAGCGGACTTTTGGTCGTTGAAGTGTGATTGACTTCGCACCGTGAGTGTTGATCGAGACATTGATCAAGCCAGGTCCTAGCTAATTTGAGGTTTGTAGTCGACCCAGTTGATAAATCTCGAAATGGCGGCCTATTTGGCGAGGTCGATTGGGAAGACTGGCTATCGACTTTCTGCCGCTTCCCCCAAGGCTCACGCTTGCTTCGGGCCACGACATGTGAACGAAGTTGGGGTCTTAATGCCAGAGGCTCGGCGTAGAGGAAAGAATACGCATCTGTGAAGCAGGGTGTTTAGTGTTGGCACAATCAGCCCCGGCGAGATCACGGGCTTCAAACCTGGGATGGGCTCGATGACGTGAAGAACAACAGGGCCTCGGCGGCTCGCCACGTTGATGCAATTAATGTCCCCGGATGGTCTCTTCCTCGGCGAGCACGCGAGAACTATGTAGGCGTCGAGGAGTCGGCAAATGTCGTCGTGGCTTTCGGCATGATCGAGCTTGCCTAAGATCAGCAGGCATAGCTCACAGTTGACGGCAAGAGCCTCCGCGAAGGACTGGCGGCTCTGATGCAAGACGTGGAATCGCCTGTTCGAGTATTTGGGGATAACCGAGGTGAAATCTATTCCTGTACACGCTTGACAGAACATTTTGGATTAGGTTTGCTCGATGGTACCCAGCACTAGACACAATGAAGCAGTGAGATTGTGCTGAATGCAATGGTAGCTTTTGGCGGTAGTTGGCATCGAAGTTTGGTACGGTGTGCAAGAAAGAGTTGCCTTCACTGCAATTCTAGCGTCTCCGGAGCAGTCTGACCAGGCACACTTTGGAATTAATGCCGGCAAGCACCAGAGCATGCACAGAATTTCCCGGTGCACATCCGCCGTATTCACTGCAATTCTAGCTCTTCTGGAGAACCCTCACCCAACCTCACGTACCATGGAGTACGATCAGCTCACACCAGTCGACTCACACCACTTGACTCCTACACTGCAATCCTAGCCTCTCTAGATCACCCGCTCAATCACTCTATGCACCCCGCATGGCATGCTGCCTGATGCCTGATGCGTGCTAAGTGCGTACGCGAGGAGCACCTCGCGCCTTAACCTGTAAGGTGGCTGCAGCCTGACCTTTGACGCAATTAGCTAGAGCTTGCAATGCACTGTGTCCAAGCCACGCTATTACCTACCTCTTTGAGCTGTGCCACACTATGTTCTAGCTTCTGTTAGAGGAGACGAATCTCGACGCCTGCATCCCACCGCTTTTACTCAGGCCTGCTCAGGCGCTGCTCACCCATTGCTCACCTCAACCATCTACTAGGGGCTGTGCTTGTCACAGCCAAGTCGACAGGATAGGCAAGCGCATAGAGCCAGGGCATAATGTCGTGTCCCTCAGATGACATGAGCCCTCAATTAGGTAGAAATTAAGAGCTTCTATGGGTCTCTCATGACAACAGCATGCACGAGCATCGGTCGTAAATTCAAAACCACACTCAAGATTCAGAAAAGAAGATGATATTTAATCCTTCCAGAAGGACGCAATCTACTATAGTACAAAACACCTCATGCTATCCAATTCCCCTGCCGGGTCGCATTTACCCGTCGGTTGTCAAAGTTTACTCGTCAGCAAAAATATCGTCCTGAGCGCCGTCGAAGAAACCCATGTTCTGATTGTAGGTAGGCGTCTTGCCCTGGGGAACGTCGACACTGTTACCCTCCAACTCTAAACATGATCAATTAGCCTCTTGTTTCTAGACAAAGACCAACTTTCATCTCGGTTTGAACTTACGGTTCCATGCCATCATCTGCTTGGGACCAGCGACGCACTTGCTGGGCTCATGGCGGCACCAGACGGGGGACTTGGGAGTGCCGAGATTCTTAGTGGACGTGCTTCCTGTGACCTTGCAGCGGTGGTTCTGCATGTACATGTTGGGCTGGCCGCCTTTGGAGGCGTTAGTATCTCATATTCACGATGCAGGCATGGGATTACTGGGAGCACTTACAGCCATCAGGGATCCAGAGCCAAGCACAGTAGCAACCTTCCTCGGGGCACTCAGGCATATCAGCAGGGACATCGTGCCAAGTCTCACGGAAGAAGGGAGAGCTGATGGCCATTAGCAAACTGAATCATCTGTCAAATACATTGTAGCATACTAGTATCGCACAGAGAAGACGACAAGGTTATCCATAGTCACCTTGGATATGTCACTCTCATATGAAATAGCCCAAGCTGTACCACCAGTCGACTCAATGCTACGAGTGTGCAATTCACCACCCGAGCCATCGCCACCGTCAAGAAGGCAACTAGGATGGTTACCAGGACCCCTCCAGGGCATAGTTTGGTTCTTGCCGTCCTCCCACTCAGTCGTGAGAGTGCCGTCGTAAGAAAGCGTAGTGAAGGTTGGAATTCATTAGATGCAACTCGTAATTTTGTATAAGTAGTTTGTATTTACCTTACAGTACATGCCCACATTCCATGAGGCAATGTGAGCGCTCGCAGAAGCGGCGAGAGAAAGAAGAATAGCGGCAGAAACCATTTTTCCTGTTAAGGAATGATTTGACTTTTGATCAATAAAGAGAGTGGTTTGAAGATTTGAAGATGATTGTGCAATGCTGGTTTCAATGAAAGGACGGTGCTAGCACCAAGAAAAAAAGAAGCGAACAAGGTTGAAGAGAAAATTATTGTGAAGCTGTTTCTAGATATCGACAGTGACCATGACTTATATATCTAACTATTGTGCGAGGCCCGTATGGACTATTCATCGTCGAGTCAGTTCGTGAGTCGAATGACCCTTCATCTCCCTTAGTCAAGCGCCTGAGGGACAGCCAAGGACCCAGCTTCCGGGAGCGACTGTCCCGCAAGCATGGATCACCATCCTTTATTGGCGATACTATCAGGGCCCTTCAAAGCGTGGAGATGAAACGACGAAGCGGATGCCAAGGTCCCGAATGTGACCATTCATAAGATGGGGGTTTTCGCCCCTTGAAGATCCTCATTAGGTGGATGATGTCGTAAGCCTTAGAAACGTTCCAAACAAGCAAAAGCGGCGTCACCCATTGAATCCACGCTGTTTGGTATTGACACATTGACACTTTGGACAAGGGGGGCCTACGTTGGCTGGGCTCATATCGCCGTCTGCAGGCTTGCGTTGAATTGCTCCTTTGTCCTTAGCACCGACCTATCTCTCAGCTTGTAATCAAACCAAAAGCTACTGGAAGAGTTTCCGTCTGGTCAAGTAATTAGTTGTCGAGCTTCACTGAATCTGCACCCGTCGAACCTACTGCCCTTTCTTACGCTTTTCCTACCCAAGCTATATAATCAAGACACGAAGGCATACAAACGTAACTGTCTACCATATAGAAGCTTTTTTAAGTCCTCTTTAAATGTACTTCCCTTCTTAAATCATAGTTATTAAGCTATTAATATAAAAAGTAGAGTAATCTAGCTATTTATCATAATTATAAGCTAATATTATTTTATTTATTAATATTAATAAAGCAGTCTAACCTTTTAAATAATTAAGCTATAGTACTATTTAGTCTTAATATATTATAT
>JABSTB010000257.1:0-70239 GCA_013756995.1 Neonectria neomacrospora
GTTTGTTCCCCATTCAGACCCCAGCTCTTGTATCCCTTCACATCGCATCGCATCGCATCACGACCAATCCGTTGGCCATGTCCACCCCTCTGCTTCCAACTTCCCCCCGTGCGCAGCAAGGCCGGCGGGCGTCTTCCGCGTTCCGTGAAAAAGCCACATCGACATGGCCGTTGGCAATGAGGTTCGCGAAAGCGTTACAGAGAGACTGGGAGAGTCCCAAGGGCAGCCCGTGTTCCCCGCTCAGACCGCACCAGGCTACATCCGCTTGCAGCTATGCGCGCACGAACAACACCCATCTGGCTCCAGACAGATAGACTACTCCATAGTTACTACCATCTAGTAGCTGCCTCTTTGCATAGGAATCTCTTCCCAGAGATGCCTTCTCTGTTCAAGTAATCAACGAGCAGCACGCTACCATTTCCGGAGCAAGGTCTTGTTATCGTTCTACGTACTCCACATAGAAGAGTAAAGTGTCATCTTACGACCATTTGTGCGCCAGGACCTCGTCCAGCTCCGTCCGTCCGCCTCTTCCTAGGCCTCCTGGCTCCTGGCTCCTCTCCTACGAGGTTTGGGTATAACAAAGCGTCGGTTCTAAGCGTCGTATCGCCGTTTGCGGGCCTCCACACACTCGCTCAGTTGTCGTCGTCTCTGCTCTCCTGCTTCGAATTGCAACATGTGGCCCGACTCCGTTTCTAGCCTTCTGAGGTAGGTCATACTACGTAGTAAAGACACTTACTGTACTACCATAATTTGCACCCCCTTTCCCCCGTCACTATTTGCGCGCTTCCACAGCTGGATACGTTTCAGCGACCGTCATCGATTGCGAGCTTTCCCCTTTTGATCACATCCGAGAACTGGGGATCAACGACTTGCAGAACAAGCAAAACAAAAAAGACTGCCCAGACAGAAAAATGTCTCCCCCGCTTGCGCTCCGTCTGTCGAAAGCAACAAGAACAACAAATGCGGTGCCACAACTTCTTCAACTCTACGCGGACTGACTGGCAGATAGATCGTCTCGCGACTGACATGGCCTGCATTGCAGTATAGTCCGTATTCTACAGTACTTGCAGCCCAGCGATGTTCGTACAGTGGGTAGTCCGTATTCCTGTTACGCCTCTTTCTGCGCGACCATGGATATCGCCGTTCGCCTCTGCAGCCCAGCCTGCCAATGTGGCCTCGTTCTCCATTGTGGCTGCATCATTTGCATATCGCGGCGCCATGCACGTTTCACCCAGTTTAGAAATCAAGCAAGCAGCCACAGTCGCCTGCTCTTCAAGCAATCCCTAGCATCATGTCGTGCGGCAATGCCACACACTCCAACACTCCGCATCTAAGACTCTTAAGACGGTGCCACTCTGAGACAGCACGCTTCCAAGGCAGTACGACTCTCGACGCAGGGAATTGATCTTCGTCCAAAACAGGCCATGCGTCTTCCACACCCTGACTTGTCACTTATGGCTTGTCACTTGGAGCATCAAGTATTGTGTCTGTCGAGTTGAGCTCGTCATCAGTGTTCAAACCATGGAAGTAGGTAGGTAGCCAATATGGTAACATTCCTCCACATTACGAGTCCTATCCAATTGGACTCCAAACTCGAGTCTTTGCCGCCTTGGGGCATGCGCCAACGTCGGCATCCAGGCTTCCCGGGTCTACCTATATCCAGGCTCTTTTGAACAGTATTCGTACCCCTACATCACTGGCGTTTCCCTCCTCATTCTTTGGGGGTATAATTCATCTCATCTAGTTCACCGCCAAACGTGACAAAAGAAAGCTATATGCCGAAATGAGAGAACGTTTCAAGTCATGTCCGCATTTACCCAATCCTCCTCCGCCTCCACATCCATATCCACATTCACATCCTCCCTCTTTCAATTAGTTTCCAGGATACGGGCTGGCCACCCCGCTACCAGGCACGCTGTCGTTGCTCGACATAAACGTCTGGTCGATCCGGAATATCCAGTCCATCTTGTCCCGCTCGCTCCGCGCTGCAAAGAGCCAAGTGTTGTCCGTCCCGTAGATGGCAAACACGGCCGACTGCATACGTTCGCTGAGACGCTGGAGTCCAGGACCTCCCGGCGAGCCTCCCGTCCCAGTCCCCGTCCAGATGGTAGAGATGACCCGGCCAGAGGACGTCCGCCGATGGCCCGGCGTGAAATCGGCCCCTCCGTTCTGGCCCTGCGGAGCATCGTAGTCATCCGGACCATGCAGAAGCCCCAGCACGCCTGGCTGGCTGTCTACACGCGAGTTTCGCAAGCTCACCAATGCAACTTCATCGCCGTCTGACGCAGAGTGAATGTGTAGATATGGTCTTCTCAACTCCACAAACCGCTTGACCCACCGGGTTGAGTCGCTGTTCGGCACCAACAGGTAACCTCCCTTCAACACCTTAGGGTTCTTGGGCACCCTGATGATAGTCGTGATGAGGGTAGGTGCCGGCGAATCGCCCATGACACCGTTTGTGGGTGGTGCCGTGTTCTCTGGACTCAAAATGCTGGCCAGTGGATCTGGGTACTTCTTCCAAAGCTTGAGGCACTTCCCCAGAAGCTCCGTCTCCCTTTCGTCATATTCTGGCTTGGGTTGCTCCTCCTCCACCTTGACGGTGTCCTCCTCAGCTACATCACTTATCCCCTCGACTTCCCTATCAAGCTGGTCGTCTTCGTCGAACGCAGCTTGCGATGTATCAGGAGTGTCGTTGAGGAGGTCATCGTCACTGGGGATGATCGGCTTCAGCTCTGGCGAGGGCTCGGCTTCAGGTTCGTCCTGGGCAGCCCTGTCGTTTGTTTCATCCAGGTTGAGCTTGGAGAGAACTGTCTGGGTCGCCCCAAGCTCCGCTGTTCGTCTCTTCTTCTTGCGAGCCATGATGAAGTCGCTCACCAGTGAAACTCCACGGGGAGTCCAGCTTGTCAGGTTTTCTTCTCCCTTGACGTAATCATGCTGGCTATTCATTCTCCAAAGATCACCAATTCTCTTGATTGGAGCGGGTCGCATGATGAGCGTGAAAATGCCCGTCGACGACCGAACAAACCTGACATTCTGGAAGAGAGACGAAAAGACGGAGGTCTGACGCACAAAAGACCTCGACATGATCTGAACGCAGACCTTCTGTGTGAATTTCATAGGCTCGGCAAGCTTCTCGGAACTAATCTCCCAAGAAATTGTCATCTGGACACGATACTTGTCCGCAGTCACCCTGTCGAGAAGGAGTGAATTGTGCATGCTCGAGTCCCACTGGGCATGCATTGTGATGTTTCGGGTACCGTTGGCATTCTCGCGGAAGACGGGGCTCGAGGATAACTTCAAGGTAAGGTCAGGATCATTCGAGGCCATATCGGGGGTCTTTCCGGCAGAATCCACCAGTCGAATCTTCCCTACACGGACAGCAGAGACGTCACCCCAAGGCAACGCATCTCCCGAGCTATGGGAAATGTTGATGCCAATTCTCCTCTGCAGACCTTGATGTAGCTGGAATGTCCCAGTATCCAGCTCGCTGGTCTGTGTCACCTCCACTGCAGCATACTCGCCGATCTCATTGAGCTCCATGATCTGAACACGAGACAAAAGATCATGCTTTTCTTGTGTGAAAAACTGTGACTCGTTGATTCGAGTTCCCTGTGGGTCATCTTTCATGGGCACTGCATCCCTCATGTCATCCCAGCTAAGGAGCTTGTCCAGGTGCATCGTCGACACCTTGACAAAGATGGCGACTCTCAGCGTCACATCTTTGGGCGCGAAAAGCGGAACGCTCATGCTATGAACGCTCTCAAATCGTATCGGTCCCTCATCAAAATCTTTGATCATCTGGGTCGTCGTAATTCCATCCTCCTCGGAAATGCCAGGGATGAACAGCTGGGCATGCACCTCGGTGCCTTCTCGCTCGGCGAAGCCGATCAGCTCATGCATGACAACGTTGAACTTCAAGGTATTCGTTGGTGCTCGTGCATGCGACGGCTCCAGGGAAAGCTTGATTATTCCAACCACGTGTGAAGTATACGGGGAGAGAACATCGAGGGTGGTGTCCTGGACCCGGCTCTCAAAGACAGCATGCAGTGGAACGTCAACCTCGCCTACCAAGGTGTACGAGGGCATGCACGTTTCCACAAACGGATTGTCGAGACTTAGGTGCTGTGCATACTCGGGTTGGTCGAGATACTGGTGCATCTGGCGCATCTGTCGGACTCGGTCATGCAGCTTCTCCAGACTCCAGAGGTGGACCACGCTTTTTCGGTAGTCGACCACTCGAATACCAATGCATGGCTTTTGGGCTTCTTCCAGTGCGATATCGTCACCTTCGCCTGTGAGGCCATTCAGAACCATGTCGTATGATGAGCACAGCACGTGGCCAATGTCCACAACGGTAAACTGGAAGACAACGCTCTCGTCAAGCTCGTTACTCATGATCTGCGCCTCCTTGAGAATGGCAGCGTTCTGGAGGACGGTTTCTGCCATCTTCACAAAGTGTCGGCTGCGCCATATCTTGACGGTCCTCTTGGCATCTTCAATCTCTTCGTCGGAGAGCTTTGGGTTGGTCTTAGGTCTTTTCAGAGGATCCATTTTCTCGATCTTCTCCTCGTATTGCTTCCGTTGAACAACAAGCTGCTTTTGCATGTCCTCCTTCAGCTCCTGCAAGGCCGCCTCCATTTTGACTTTCTCCTTTTTGATCTCCTCAATCTCGACGTTGGCTGCTTCCGCATTCTTGAGCTGATCTTGATATTCCTCTTTCTGCCTCTCCAACTGGTTTTGTAGCTCTTCTCGGACCTCCTTCAGCCTATCTTCCGCCTCGCCTTGCTTGGGTGTTGAGGGCATAGTAAGTGCCGTATCAAGTGAGAAGTTGTCGAGGGTACCGGTTGAGAGATATTTGTCCCTGATCGGGTAGGATGTTGCAGACTCCGAGTCGTCTCCGTCTTCCCGGCCATTCACACGCTCGGCCCTGGCCTTCTGGACTTCTTCAAACAGGGCGTTCAGCTCCTCGTCTGTGAGACTTGTGAAATTCTGATCCGAGCCAAGAATCGCCCCAGCCGCTTCTCGTCTCGCCAGAGACCAGTCAGAGTCCCTGCCGCGCTGGAAGAGCGCCGGTGATTCCGGCCGTGAGTCGCCGAATTCCGATACTCTACTAAAGGATCTCTCGTGACCTGGTCGAGGGCTGGGCGAGGGCGATGATCGATCGAGAGCCTGCAATTGGCTTGCGGTAACAGAGTGCCGCAGTAAACTCCCGCCAACCTCTGCTCGTTCTGCTCTGGCCTCCATCGGGTGGTTGAATCTGAAGATGTGGAAATCTCCGAGAATGACGCGGTATCCGGAATGCAGGTGCTTCGGCTCTGTGATGCGCTTTCCGTTGACCATGACCGATGCTCCTTCCTGAGGAATGACCATCACAACACCATCAGGGCCGTTCTCAAAGGTGCAGTGATCGTGCAGAATCCTCGTACCGTTCAGTCGAATGTTGGCTTGATGATCCGCATTGGTGTCAACGTTACCGACAGTCGTCGTTCCAGGTTTAAGGTTGTACACAAGACACTCGGCAAGCAACGGGTCGTCGGACAAGTTGACCAAATGGGGCATCTTCTTTGGCGTGTGCAAGCCAACAAAGCCCTTTTCGATGCTAATTCCAAGCTCTTCCAAGGCGGCCTCACGCTCCTTGTGAATCTCTTCGGTCTTGAGAAGCTTCTCTTCCCAGGTTTGGTTGAGGTCTGTGAGCAGCTTCTCACTCTGGCTCAACTGCTCAGCAATCTCTGCTTTTGAGACCTTTTTCACGACGCCATCCGAGCTAGTGATGCTGACCATCTGTTGTTCAAGAGGTGTGCCCTCTGCATACACCTCCTCGGGGGGAACGGCAGCACCACCCACGCCACCCGGTGTACCGCCTCCCAGCTTGCTTCTCAGGACGGCCAACTCTTCCTTGAGTTCGCGGATCATCCGAGCATTGGCGTCCTCGTTAACCACGGCGTGGTTCTTGATGCGTTTCGCAGAGTCGGCATATCGAAGGGTGCTCAGTGTCTCGTCGTAGTTGATGTCAGCGGGACTAATGGCTGCTATCATAGCAGTCATGCTGTTTCCACCCAGAGAGTCTTTGAGCAACCACGTCAAGATACTGTCTCGGTACGGGACCTGGCTTCCACCCTTCTTCTTCTTTCCCCCCGTTGACAGATCAGCTAGAGCGGCGATGACACGGCCGAGGGTCGATAGTGAACGGTTGATTTCGGCACCCTCCTTCAATCGAGCACCCGTTGCGCCAGTGGATTGAGCTCTTTCAGAACCTGCCAAATCGACTAGACTAATCTTGGCAACCTTCTCCAGCGACATCTTCGTCTCGGCATCATACTTCTTCTGCGTCAACATGAGGGTAAAGACAGCGTGACTTCGACTAGACGTTTCGTTCATGTTGGTTGCGGCGACCGTTCTGGCCTTGTTTCCTTCGTCCATCAAGTGCTCGATTTCCTGAAAGCCGCTCACGACCAGCTTGGCGAGATCCTCGACGTATGGGCCGGTCGAGGGATGCTCGCGAACCTTCAGATTTCCCTTGGTAGACGGGTTGAGAAGATCGCGCACTCGTTCGTTGTAGATTTCCAGATACGAGACCTCCACAGTGCACTTGGTCGTCTTATCCTGCTGGATGGCATCGATCCTCGTGAACATATCCTGGCAAATCATGGGGATGATGCCGACTTCCTTGCCGTAACCCATCATAGAGTAAGACTTTCCAGATCCTGTCTGGCCATAGGCAAAGATACAGTTGTTGTAGCCCTGAAAAGCATTGTCCAAAAGGGGATGTCCAAGGTCGTCGAAGAGGTCGGATTGGTTGGCATAGTTGTCGTCGGCCTTGTTGAAGGACCAGTATGACCTATCGAATGCAAACGTCTTGGGAACGTTATCCTTCCCGCCTTTGTTGTCGGGTATTGTCAAAACGGTCTGGTTACCCTTCATTTTAACGATTTGCTTTGCCCCTCGGTCGATTTCTAACTCAATGTCAGCCAAAGTCGAGCAGCCGGAATTTCCGCTCGTGTCAACCTACCTCTCCCGTTGAAGGGACGCACTCTCACCACCACCTTAATGTTACCTCCACCTGCGGGCGCCATGATTGCGGATTGGATGAAGGGGACCTAGGCTGGTCCCCTCTCGAGAGAAGCTTCGTCGTAGGCACTGCGCGGGGCTCGGAGGCTTCAGATAGCTCCGGCGAAGCTCTCGGCTGTTGAGAATTGGTTTATCGAGGAAACCTGGTTGCAATCCCGAGACGTCACATCCAACAAAGCTCCCAGCGCATCCTCCCGTCGGTGTAGTCTGCGCTCGAAGAGTCGTTGGGTCGTCTGTTCCCCTGGCCAGGGCGCTCGGTCTCAGGGCAGTATCCAGAAATGACGACACCGTGTCGCCCTTTGGGACCGCGGCTGCGTCCTGAAGCTTTCGGCTATCGTCGTCGATCGGTTTCTCGGGCTGGACTCGGGGCAAAGGGTCCGGCGCAACGTGCCAGAGGGTTGAAGTCCAGGTCGGCACACGCAAAGTCCGTCCTGTTGTCTGGCGCAGATGGTTGCTGTCAACAAATTTCGCAGTTGACGCGGTCGCGCTGCCCTGTTCCGGGTCTCGTGCAGGCCCCGTTTGATTGGCAGCTTATGCTGGTAAGGGGACAACCGGGAGTTCACGTGCATGAGACGTACCGATCACCCAATCGGGATCCGAGCATTACCCGCAGCAGCTTTATGCCGGCAATTGAAAGCCCTTGCTGCAAGCTCGTGAAAGACTTCTTTACATTTAGGAGATCATGTGCCTTTTCTTTTTAGCTAAGCCAGAGGGCGTCTACTTTGTGTGTTTCAGAGCTTGTTCTGACGTCTCTGCTGTTGCGGCTGTCATGGCCTTAGCCTACTCTTGCGCACGTTAGCGCAAAGCATCTGTGGATCTCGTGCGGAAGCATGCAGTCATCGAGGGACCCCAAAACGAGACCGCCTTCAAGACCTCGAGGCTTCGAGGCTTGGAGTCTTCAACTACAAGCAAGTAGCCTCGAAATACAAACATCAATTAGTGGAATCTAAAATTTTCTTTTCCAGTTTCAACAATGCGAATCTCCCACCGCCTGGTTGAATCAGACCGTGCTCAGAGATTCTCGTCATTGCACGCTGCGTCTGTGCATGTCTTCGAGACCGTGCCATCTAGCTCAAGCCTAAGCATTGGCCAGAGTACAGTATCATGGGATGAATAAATTTCCGATAATATGGGGGATTCATGCGCATGGTCACAACTTCAAACATGGATTGTGAATCTAGTTGTCCATACACGTCGAGGCCTTCAAGTCCTATGCACCGCAAATACCAACGCTGGGAAGTGCCTGACCGATTGGTCCACGAAGAGTTGTGGTTGAAAATAAATTGAGGAATGGCCTCACACGTCTTCACCTTGGAGCCTTAGCAGTCTCAGCTCCGACGCCGTGTATCGTGCTACCGCTGCTCGCAGGAAGTGGCCACTGCATCATGCAAAGCTAACGATAGCTGGCGTGTCCTACGCAAGTGACCAACGAGTAACGAGACTCCTTTCTAATCACATGTTGGTCTATGGCTATGAACATTTCGCGTATCAGAACTGATTCTAAATAAGTATAAACCTCGACCGTCTGGGCGAATCCACATTGGCGTCAACTCAGTAATAGTGGTTGTCGATATGGCATGCATAAGCCCGCCCCATGAGGTCATCCCATAGTCAATTCGGACAATCATCAAAGGACGATCGGTGGTCTGCATTTAGCCGCTGCTAAGCTCCCGTCCCTACTCGATAGTACATGAGCCAATATCCCTGCTGTTCACAGATCGACAACCCGCATGTCGACTGGGGTAGCAACGGAGCATCACGCAGGTTGAGGCGACAAATGCACCTTGGCGCTTGCCCAGTCCAATAGAGCCTCGTAATTGACAAGGTTAGCTGAGCTACCGGTGCGAACCGCTCAGATCAGTTCCTTAAGCCACCTCGAGGCTTCCAGAATCGTGACATATTCGAAATGTTGCGTCTGCCACCTCGCCTTTTGCGGTCTGTCTGGTCCCGAATCGGCCACACCTGATCACAAGCATCACCAGGCCAGGACAGTAGACAAGCCAAGTCGTTTTCTTTCTGGACACGCGCAATCTCGAGAGGCAGCGGTTGATTGACATCATTGGCAGAGCCCAGCTGATTTGGGGGTTGCCACGCTGGCGAGGCGGATGGCGGGTGCCCCTCGCCAATGGAGGGCCGCGTCGTTCGCCTCACTTTCACGACGGGCACCTCGAGGGTGGCGTATCGCCGGGGTTCCTGGACACAATATTTCCGGAAACATGGAACGAGCGGGACATCTCTGCATCACTGCAGTGCAGCTCACCCATGCGGAGTGGCTTTTGGAAGATGTTAGTCTGCAGGAGCGGTGAGCGCGTCACATAGGGGCATATTGGACGGCTGACATACCTCCTGGGCACCGTGAATTTACGCACATTGCCATGAAGTGCACCCTCTGGGCACATCTGCTGAGCCAGGATACGCGTACAGGGCAAGCTTAGATAAATACCCTCCCCCAGCCTAGTCTATTTGCTCGAGGAACTTCCAGACTCAGCCAAATTTCGGGGATCGCGTCGCCGCATGTAACAAGCGCCTCCATCATGTCCTCCTCTTCTATGAACAAATACTGGATTCCACATCTGGACATCCACAGAAAAGTCATTACCCAGGAGCTTCAATACTACCTGGGGCCCGAAGCCACTGTCCGCCCATATACGCTTGAGGTATCTCGTCTTTAAGTCACTGCTGAGTTTGTTCCCCGCTCATGCCCACCGGGTTAGGGAGAAGATGGGTTTCTCATCACCACCCCAGGCTCTTGTCTGACCGATGTGAGCCCCTTATCTTCATCGAATATCATGTCCTTGATAGATTGACGACGGTGCCTTCGTCATCTTAGGAGCAAATCGATGACATTTGCCGAAAGTCCAAAGAACTGTGGGATCGACAAACAGCAGCGAAACTTGAGCAGAATCCTGAAAGACCCCTGAAGCGGCCTTTGCATCAACCCATTATTGTTTCCAGAGGAGCCGAACCATCCAGAAGACGAGAGCCCCGGCGGCATCACAACGATCGTCGCCGTCGCGATGAATAATGAGTCTCAGTAGACGTAACAGCTTTTCGACAGCCCCTTTGCTCTTCTGGGTAGCAGCGCGTGCCGAAAGTTCGGCATTTACCCAGCTCACACCTAAGGGGTAGGCCAAGGAATCAACAGGTCGGCTCCAAGAAGCCCGAACGTGAGAATCTCGTTGGGGTTTGAAAACTGCGGTGAGACAGGTGCCCATGATGGTGCACCTGTTGTGGGGAAGGTGCTGGTGTTGGGCGCTTGACAGCGAATATAGAGGACGGACAAAGATACCCAATTGACCAGACGTCTAGTACGGCATCATATTGGTGGGCATACTGTCCAGCGACACGATGCCATCTGGCACCGTTTCAGCCCAATTCGAACCATGTGAGTCTGAACACTACCCAAATCGCTTCTCCGTGCCATGTTAATGCATGCAGGTTTCTCCATCTGCACGGAGAGGTGGTGGTGGAGTTGATTAGGCCGGGATCCGGACGATTCGCATTCCAATTGGGTTGTCAGCTGCAGTTCTTGGAGAAACGGTAGGTGTTTTCCACCCCTTCGGCCCACTCAACGGTGAGAGTCTAGAACCAAAGCTGTTGATTGGGGCCATGTCAACCAGGCGCAATGATGGTGCGCTGCGAGATGCCGGAGACCAAGGCTGGCAACGCAGCAGGGCGGCCAGGTGGTGTTTTTTTTGTCGGTGTGGTGGGGTTTCGCAAGCTTCAACGTCTTTGGCCGTCAGCGCCTCATCTATCTGGCCAAGTCGTGCAGCACTTGCCGAGCCATTTCAAGAGCACGTTCTAGACGCAAGCATCCGGGGCAAGCTCGCACGCTCATAGGCGTTTCGGAGGAGGCGCAAGCATCGACGTGTCTCGCACGTATTTCCATCAGCTAATGGTGCCGACATCAAATGATTTCTCATATGTGTGGATATCCATAGGGCCAGTAGACCAGAGCATCACTGCCTGAACTGAGACCTGCGGCGTCTCGCGATGTAGTGTATCTTGGCCATGAAGGGACTGCTTTGATGTGATGTAGCCTATCACATTCACATGTTCGCCGATGCGTGTCTTTTCCGATGTGAGTGATTCCAAGATCAGGTTGACATCCACGAGGACGGTGACATTGGTGCCCCTCGGGTAGAGATGGCCCAAAGACAGGCAACCTGAAGCGGTTGAGTAGAAAGTGACACTGCAGCCAGTCAGTATCTGCCAGGAATCAATGTAGTATTTAAAGTTCAAAGCCAAGCCCACTAGGCCAAGTGCTCGGGTTGCCATACCACCCCAGAAATCTGACCTTCTCACCAACAGGTCGAGACGGTAAATCCGACAACAGCTGGAGGCGAGAGGGCAGGGGACCTCGCGACATTGTTGGCAATGAGCCCTCCGAAGGGTAGCCAAGTGTACTTCTCGCGTTTCATACCATGGGAAGCCGATTTCTGGAAGGTATCCGATTTTAATATGGTGGTCTCGTGCGTTTGTGCGTTTGCAGGAGCATAGAGCTGAGGTAGTTGGGAGGTCGAAGTTCACATCACGAGCCTCGCTCTGACACAAATTGGTTCCAGTGTTCACACAGTGTGGGACTTCCTAAGGCAACGACTTCTAGAGGGGATATATACCTCAAGTTACACTGTGCACACTGTAGTCGCTACCCTAAACCTCGAGCAGAAGTTGCTCCATATCATCATCAAGCTCAAGAACAAAACCATGAGACATGGCGTCAAATAAATCCCCTGTTATCAGACTGTATTCTATATTTGAGAGACCTCAAACTAATAAAAGTACAACTGATGGGGTGTGCTATCGCTGAGCTTCGTGGTGAACCCTTTGCTATTGCACTGCCCTGCATCATGAGCAAGATGAGACGGTGTGGATGTCTATGGCTGCATTCAGGTTTGGTGGCTTCATTTGCTATCCAATATTTTTGCTACTTCCCAAACACCCGAGGATTGATAATTGTAAGTAGAGGCAGAAACCACTGCGTAGACTAAGCCATAAGCCATAAGCCATAAGACGGAATAACTACGGCGTACGGATTCGACAATAGCTGGACAGAGTGGAGCAGTACAGTGGCGACAACCAATGATGGGACAGGCGTTCTTGAAGCGTGAATTCCGACATCGAGGAGGAGGAGGGGTTAGTGATCACATAATTTGTTTGATCGCAAGTCTTCCTCACATCCATCTAAACACCAATAAAGCACTTTTTGCACTATGTCAGCCGAGGCTCCCCCCAAGTTCGTGTACAAGATTCTCCCGTCGGCCCCTCCAGAGCCTTTCCCCAAAGAGAATCCCCTCTCCGAGCTCGACCAGAAGGATGGCTTCATTCACCTGAGCATTGCCGCCCAGGTAGGAGGCCGCCATTATAGCGAATATGACACTAGCTAAGAATATCTAGGTTCCTGGCACAGCTGGACGGTTCTTCAACGACACACCGTCTCTCTGGGTGGCCAAGCTGAGATTCGCCGACTTCGTTGAATTGATCAAATGGGAGGGCGGGTTCCCCCATTTATACGGCAATTTCGGAGTGGATTGGGTTGACTCAGTTGTGAAATTCACAAAGGCAGAGGGTCAAACATGGGCCGAAGTTCTGGAGAGATCGGCATGGCTAGAGTAGAGGGCAGCCTGTAGCCTATCGGACTATGGTTCCTTTGCAAGAGTCCAAGCGGACTCGTTATCTATAGTCCCAAATCCTTTTCTACCATGCCTTTGCAGATCGGGTGATAAAAGTCCTTGTTCTTAGTGAACGTTTCCAGCGCAAGCTCCCTGTCCACCTTGTTAAGCCCACGGAACAACGGGCGCACAAACTTCATCCGGCCCACTCGTCCAAGAAGGTCCGCAGTACCCTCATAGCAGGTTGAGTCCTTGGCCTTGAGGGCAACGTTGTAGTACGCCGCCTTGATTTCAACGTTCTGTGACGCGGTGAAGTCATAGACCTTGCCGAGGAGCTGAGATCTCTCCGGGCTCAGGTGGCCAGCCTGCTGGACCTCCGCCAAAAAGACAAGCTTCTGGTTGGCAGTGAAGGCCTCGATATCCTTGGTGCTAGGCTCAAAGTTCTGATTTGGGTGTTAGCAATCAGGTCAAGCTATTCAAGAGAGCCAACTCACCGGGTCCTTCCACTTGGTTGCCAGATCGTAACACATGTTTGCCAACGTGGTATCGAAATCCGGCTTAGGAGGAAGGCCAGGAGAATAGAACTTATCATTCCAATCAATCTTAGAAATCTTTTGCGCGATTTCATCATCCCCTAGACCATTAAAGAAGTCCAGGAAAGTGTCCTTGAACTCGAATGAAGTAAGGGACTTTTCAGCCCACGTAGTGAAGTAGTGAGGAATGAACTTGTCGAAGTTCTCTCGTCCAACGAGGCGCTCGAGGTAGTAGACAAGATGAAATCCCTTCTCATAAGCCACAGTGCTGTAGACATCCTCAGGATCTAGGCCATCGTGCTTGATGATCAACTTAGTGTATTCATGGTCCTTGCCAAAAAGCTCGACAGACTCCTCTGTTGTAGTGGTTAGGGTTGATCTTCAAGTTGCACGTGGAACACTCACCAAGGGATTGCCAGCCGATGATCGAGGAGAAATCAAACTCTGCATCACCATGGATAACAGCTTGGATTCTTCGCTCGAGATACATGGTCCAGCCCTCGTTCAGCCAGCTGCGGATAATCAGTGTACCGATACCGGTATGAGAAGGCAAGTACCACTTACAAGTGCTCCCAGCTTGCGTTGGACACCAAGTTACCGCTCCAGCTGTGGCTCAGCTCGTGGGCGATGACATCCACATTCTGTCGATCACCACTGATAATAGTGGGCGTCGCAAAGGTGTAGATGGGGTTCTCCATGCCTGTTTTTGATTAGCAAGGCTTGTAACCTTGAGTTGTGGCCAGTAGAACCTACCTCCATACGGGAAACTGGGAGGCAAAACTAGGACGTTGTATGCGCCCCATTTGTACGGGAAGACGAGCTTTTCTGCAACCTCCATGAACTTCTCCATATCTCGCTCAAGCTCCCACTTGCAATCCTCCAGCTCATTGGGACCGGTAGCTACGACGCTACGAGGCCCGATGGGAGCAGTTGCAATATCTCCAGATGCCACGGCGAAAAGATAGGAAGGAATTGGGACTTTCTGCTCAAATTCATAGAGCTTCTCAACCCCTGGCGTAGCATCGTGGTTACCGACAGGAACGCCGCTGGCAACCACTGGCAAGGACGACGTGAGCTTGAAGGTGAATGTCGACTTGACATCGGGTGTGTCCTGGCAAGGGAAGATGGACCGGGCGTTGATGGCTTGGCACTGCGAGAACATGTAAGGGTGTTTCTTGTTCGACGTCTGGGCCGGAGTCAGCCACTGCAGAGCAGTGCACTTGCTAGTCGTCTGGAGGTCGATGGCAAGATTGATGATTTCTCCCTTTGCAGCACCCTCGGGAACCGAGATATGCAGCGGAGCACCGAGGGGAGCAGAATACTCCTTCAGCTCCCAGTCGGACTTGGTAGAGTTGACACTGACGGAGGAAACGTCCAAGAACCTCGAGTCCAGGATAATCTCCTTGCTCTCCTTGTCGGTTTGAGACTCAAGTTGCAGTACCACAGAACCCTTGAGGCACTTGTCCTCGAAGTCGATCTTGAAGTCAGCTGTGGTGTGCCTTGTCCGCCAAGCGCCGTAGTTGGACAAGGTGCTGGGATCTCGGGTGGCCATGCTGACTGATGCGAAGCTTCGTCTTAGATTGTTTGTGACGGTGATCTGAGAAGTTCGAAGGTTGAATGGCCTCTTGAAGAACGAGAGCCACGACATGAGATTGTACTTCTTGGAAGCTGGATTTCGCAGTACCTCTCCCTGCCCGTGTAGTGGTGCTGTGCTGTACAGCTGTTCGCCCACGCTACCCCGCTTGGGCGACGAGGCGGGACTCTATTCGCCAATTCCGGATCCGGACCATCACGTGAGACGGTGCTAAGCCCCGCCTATCAGCACTGTGGTCCGATATCCAACCACCTTCCCAAAGCTCTCTAACTCAACTAAACATCATGATGGTGAGGGCATTGCAGTTGTTCTACGCGTGACATTGACATTGAGATTAACTCTGAGTGTCTCTTCCCTTTAGTGATAGAAGAGAGTGTTAGTCGTTTCTTACAACCTTGCCACGCCCCCCTCTCCCAACTTTCGGTTTGGTCATCGGAAATCCACTCCCCGGCCTCCGGCTCCCGACCGAAGTTGGCCTGGTCGTTGAGCCACAACTCTGCCGGCCTATTCCATAACCGTTCAGACAAGGACCAGATCTCACGACTTCTAAGAAAAGAATGGGGTCCACCATCGCATCTGCCAAAAGGAGTTGTTTGTCTAGACCCAACCGGCGCTCCGACTCATCGTTGAGTTCCGTCCGCTTTCTGAGAGATCGCAATCTCGCCTCAACCCCTGCGTGCTGTGTTTTTATCCGTGAAGCGTCAGAACTCATGTCCGTGATAAACATCGTGACGGTGGCCCTCATGCCCCCATTGCCCATGCTTGACAGCGCCGCCCCCAGTCTGTGCCGAAGGTCCCGCTGCCATCGGCGCGGCCTGTGCTGGGCCTGCAACGGGCCTCGGGCCTGCGAGCAGGGTCTTTCAGTCGGGTCAAGATGCTATTCCTTCGATTGCTGGCGGAGGTTTGCCCAATGGCTCATCGATGACCATGACCGTAATGACATTGATATCTTACAGCTGGGTATCCAAGCCCCAGGGTGATGATGACAAGTGCATTTGTCAACCAAAAAAACTACATGCGGGATGAAACCTGGAGATGTTGCATCTTTCCCCTTTGTGCTTGGTAGTGCCTCATACATGCAGGTTCAGCAAGTGGAGACTGCTTGCACATGAATGCATTCACCCCGTCAAAGCGCCCGTTGAGTTACCGAGGCCCCTGGTCTGCACAACAGAGGGCTTACAGACAGTATTCTTTGGAGTAGTGTCTGCATGAAGGACTCTCTGCACGATGTCCTTCGCCCGCATCTCACCAAAGGAGTCACGTTTGTATTCGTATAGCTCCCATGCATTGCGTTTTGTCAATGAAACACCGTTTATACCCCGCAAGTTGTCAGTCGGTACTAGGCTTGGCCTTAGCAGAACGAACAACAGTAATCTCGATAAGTACGCAGTACCAGGTGGTTGGTTCAGCATACGGGCGTGTCTCCCTTTCGAGCCAGATAAACATAGAAAAGCGTGGCAATGACTGTTGTGGCGAAATCAGCGTCCCGGTTTGAGGACACGAGAGCCACGGCGGCGAGGCAACATCACCCCACGAAACTGAAGCGAGCAGACGCCGCTCTACGGTGGCGACGGTGTGAGTGCGCGGTGGGGATTCCGGCCGTTGGGCTAACGCAGGGGCCGCCAAAGTCGACGACGGCCTGGACTCTGCCTAGGAACCCCTGAACTGCACATATGCGAGTAATATACAACAAGGTATTATAGCCTTAAGAAATCGGACCCCGGCTCGTTCTCGGCCGGGTGACGGTTCCAGACCCGGACTTGGAGAGAGGCAACAAGCGGGGTTGGAGAGAACTGGGGACCAAGGCGCCTGACGGCATGTCAAACTTTGATCGGGGATGGAGCGAGTCATTGATGTTGAGAGGTGATTGTGACCTCGGAGTGAGGGACGTGATTGTGACTCGGAATGAGAGCAAAGCGTCGAGGTTACTTGCATCGACGTAACCATGGGACATCCGAAATCGGTGCGCCGAGCTTCACCGCCGGCTATGATTCTATGTCTTCCTTCCTGAATGGGAGATCAACCCTCTTTTCGGCGAACTCTGATGGTTGAAGCACTCAAGTGGTCACCTGGCATACCATTTGAGTCTTAATAGCCTTTGTTAACTGATGCAACGTTGGGGAACGGGGAGCTCGGTTCCTAGTAGATGAGCTCCTTACTAACTAGACGAGATAGGCCCTAATCTATAGTTGTATGAAGTAGGAGAGGTATATGGAGGGCAGCTAAGAGTATATCACATCTCTCATAACATGCAAGTGACAAGATGCTGTGCTTGGTGGCTGATCCTTGGTTCTATGACGTTTCCTGCATATCGATACCACCAGCTGGTAAGCTGGATCAATACCAGGTCGCAGTGCAGCCGTGAGAATGCAGTGTTATGGTCAAACGTTGAGTGAAGGAGGTTTGTTTCGTTTCCCGAGACGTAACACATAAGCAAATGCCCAGCTTCCGCGTTTCAACAGGTCGGTAGGCGAGAATCTCCATAGATTAGACGTAATTGTTCAGAGAATTCTCCGCCGTGCATTCTTTTCCATCCCATCTCTTCGGTAACCACATGGAGGTCGGTTCCGGGAGGACGGTTGGGCTCCTGCGGCGCCGGCGTTTGAGGGATGCCTTCGCTTCACTGTAGTAGGTAGGTAGCTCGGTGCGGGGGAGCATCAACTCACTCTAGCTTGCTGTCGTCGCTAAGAGAAGTTTGTCTCACGAAAAGCCACCTCGCGTACGATGTGGCGAGAATGAAGGGCGAGCTTCTGATGAGACCCTAGGAGCCAACGGCGCAAGGTCGCTGCGAGGCTCGAGCGAAGTCTTAGGCAATCTGCGTGCGGATAGATCAAATGTGACCTAAGTTGGCGTAGATGATGAGAGACCGGGGCCGATCCGAAGGATGGGGTCGCATTGATTCTTACGCCACGAAGCTGCCATAGGGTAGAATAATTGAACGACGTAGTAGAGGGTCATGGTAGCATTAGATTCCAAGATTCGGATGGAGGGATTCAGGGTTCCATTCCCAGCCTCCCTGAGCGAGGGCGAAAGGGTGCAGGGAGAGAACGTCAAAGACCTCTCCCTCCGCAGCTCACGTGGGTGACAGAAGGGAAGCAGCACTTCCGCGTGTGACAGCCCGGATCAGAAACACCGGCGTCTTGAGGGCAAAGCGCCGGGTTCAACTGAGAAATGAGACGTGATGGACAGGGGCCCTGGACGCCAGCATGGGGGTTTACCATGGCTCCCCGGTGGTGTGCTCCCCCTGGGCCGGGTCCATCATCCGGACGACAAGCCTGAGGAGCAAGGGGGTCCTGTCCATAAAACACTAAGATATCGCTTGAAAGGTAAGGTTATCGGGGTGTTGGTGAGGGGAGACGGCTATTCAAGGGACCTGGAAGCCAGAGTTCAGGTCGACGACGCACCGCAGCCAGGGGGAGCAAAGAGGGCAACGCAAACCAACTTGGAGCATGCAGCCTGCAGGGCATATCGGCGCTGCACAAGCGGGGATGCTTTCAGATCTGGTTGGACCGTTGGCCAAAGCCCAAGATGCAATCACTTTGGGAATCGTGCATTTCTCGGGGTGCGCTGGGGGACCAGTCGGGTGTCGGGGGTATGGATGCATCGAGTAAGGGTCGTTCCCAAACGGAGGAAAAAGGCCCCGACGAAAGAATGCTGATTGGGGATGGGGATCCAATCGCGGCGCCCACACATGGAAGAAGTTCCGCGATGGGCAATACGATGGGTGCGCCAACCCGAGTTTGCTTAATCCAAGTTTGCTCAACCACCCAACGGGGCGGAGTGCAAAGCAGGGGAACACAAACAAAGAGACCCTAGAGTCCATGACGTTGACGAGTGCCATCGTGGTAGAAAAAGCAAAATGATCCAAACAACCATTGCCGCGGACCTTGATAGCGGCGTGTCTCAGCGATAACTACTACCTACCTACTGAGGATCTGCCACTATTTTCTTGCCCGGTCCGGAGTAGTTGAAGTAGCCTAGTATCCTCGGCGGTTGGATCATCAGGACGATATGACGGGAAGCGTCGATCGCGTCTCTCGCTAGGGCTGGCTCACTAGATTGGGCCTGAACTGCAATGCGAACTTTTGCTCTGTGCTCGAGGTTAATTTCGTATTGTCAATCCGAAGGCCCGATTTACTTTTTCCATCGTGTTTGTCCGTTTGTCGCAAGTAAACAAAGCACTTGTGCTGTTTTGGTAAACCGCCGAACCGCCGGAGCTCTCATCTCGGCAGCCAAGCCAAACCCCACGTTGCGAGACAAACACCACGGCGGAGAATTAAAGAGACGGAGTGCTGCAGGCTCTGTATCACGGTGTGGCCTGGGTGATACTGCAGAAGAGAGCGGCAACTCCGCAGAGCACCGTCGTAGTTGTGACCTGCGACAAGGGCACAGATGTTCCAGCACGTGTAGAACCAAGTTGTGATGCTGCAGGTGCTTTGACAGAACTGGAAGAAGGTGGTGGCACGAACGAATCAGCCGGCTGGATTGACTTCTAGGCATCTCGGAGCTTAAATCGGGATACAACCCGGAGGAGGCTAGATTTGAAGCGAAGCAACCCAATGGAACAGATCGGCACGCAGGTTTCTCCTCTGTCTCCTATTGCCTCTGCGATGCCTCCTCATGAAACACACCTTTTCCAGGGCGAACACTACGGCCACACTACTGTACTGGGTAGTGTGCCTCCCTTTTCGTACACTCCGTCCTGCACAAGACGCAGCTTAGCACTGAGCAGTGAGCGAGTGGGTGTGGGTGAAGGTGAAGGGTGACTTACCTCAGCTGTGTCAGGCAGGACAAACCTGAGGCATTCGCTGATCATAGCTCCCGTTACCTCATAGCTCCAAGCTCAACACTGCCAGTGGAACACTAATATTGGATTACCGGTCAGAGCGCACAACCGCATTGTCTGTCCGGAAATCGCCCTCGTCGTGGATCGGATTTAGGACCAGTCACCACTGCTGCTACGTACTAACAACTCCGGCTCTTCTCAAAACCACCAACCAAACACTCCCGCATGCAGCACGAGCCAACGCCAGAGCGAAATAACGGCCCGCGCGAGCACGGCGTCATTGCTACTTTGCTCCTTGCTTCTTCCTCTCCTCTTGACGAGTCCTTGCTCCCAGAGAACCGGCCTTGCCAAGACACTCCGGCTCATCTCGCAAAACGGCTAGGAGCCCGTGAAGCTCGCCCGTCATGGTGGAGCGGGTCCCTGTCCATAGTGCCAGCGGGTCCGGGCTCCCAAGGCACCGCTCGCAACGGTCCCCAGGCGCCTTTTCATGGTTGAGGTTGTGGACGGACATGGACGAGGACATGGGTTGGGAAGGACGTGGGCGAGGAGGACCGCTGGCGAGGAACGTTGGTGACGGCTGTGTTCAAAGGGCGACTAGCGACCGGTGACGGGTCGGTCGGTGGCAACCTCCTGGACCGCCAAACTACGTGCCCTCCCCCTACCTTCTGACAGGCCCTCAAAGCCCCGATATGCTCTTGGCCCCTTGGGTCTATCCCCATTCTGCCGTTGCCTCCGATCCTAGCCCAGCAGCCTGGGGCGTGCTGTGGCGCCCTGCGACCCGTGTCCCCGGCGAGCACCGCCCCTCCACCACACTCCCGCGACCTTGTCTCAGGCTGCCCATGGGCCGTGTGAAAGCTTCTCGATGCTTTTGAGACTCGACCCCGGTCGGCCTTGGCTCTGGGCTATGGGGCCTAGGCTCCTGGCCCTGGGGACAAGGGGCTGTCAGATTGTCAGGGACAAGGGCCTAGTGGCCAAGAAACGACCTGCACGCTTGCTCTCTCCCGGTTGCGCTTCCAGATATAAGCGAAGGACTCCGGTGTGCGGGTTGGATGGCTTGGCATTTAGTCCAGCGCCCAAAGTTTCATCCCGCCTCCATCGTTATATAGCCTCAGTTCCAGATTTCGACGTTGCACTCGAGTCCTGCGATCCTCGACCCGAAACGTGCCAATTCACGGTCCCGTCCATCCCGACTTCAACGGCATCCTCATCCCGAACCAGCCCCTCCTCCTCTGATACTCGGACGCTCTGATACTCTCGCTCCCCCTCCTGGACGCCGCACCAAACGACATTGTTTCGACCCAATGGCTCATATTGCCAAGTGCATTGTCGATGTCGACACCAGCCATATATCAAAGCAGGCCTCCCACCATCCCAATGAGTTGGTATGAAGCCTATCCCCGCAACCCAGAATAGTCTCTAGCCACCCCCTTTGACTCCATTGCTCACCGGTTCCATCCCTCACAGAAAGAAACACCTCCTCCACTACCAGAAAAGCCCTTCACCTGGAGGATGCAACAGCCGGAGCCTCCGCGGAAGTACCAGCTCTTCCCTAAGGAGAGGAAGCTGCCGGTACTCAACAGCAACAAAGCCCCCCCGCCGCCGCCAGATGTTGAAAAGCCACTCCCTGCGGTTGGAGGTCAGGCCAATGACAAGACCGAAAAGCAGTCAACGGGGAATTCCTTGAAGAAGCGACTCAACCAGCATAGCATCGTCCGAAGACGGAAGGTCAGCGTTCCTGAACTGGGGCCTATGACTACGGTCCAGGAAGTCGCCATGGACTCTCGTAAGTTGGCTCAGAACACAAGTCTGAGTGAAAGCTAATCGAACCATAGCTACAATCCCTGGACGACCACCTTTTCATGAGCGGTCAATCAGTGCTCCTGGTCACACCTCGAGAAAGCATCCCCTGGCAGACACCTTTCTTGTTACCGAGAGCGATGATGAGACCGCGGAAATCCTCTCACCCGTCGTCGAGTCACTCCACTCAAAGGGTTCCGGTCCTCTCTCGCCCAGGCAGCTCGCTCCCCTCATGATTCCCAAGCCAGATTTCGTCACTCCCAGGCTCCGAAGACAACAGTCACTCAACCACTTTCCCACACGAGGCGACTCGCTCAGGCATGGCCGCGTCGAAGACTCGCCGCGAAGCCGTACCCCGTTGACCACGCCCAACTCGTCCTTGCCAGATCTCACATCGCCCCAATCCGCTTCAACTACTGCTACGTCTTGCACTACGCTAGCTACACCAGTGTCCGCACCTATCATGGAATCCCGAACGTCTTCCCCGAAACCCTGGGATGGCCGCAGCACCCCCACCAACGCGGAACCGGCTGGCCCAGTCAAAGGCCACAGGAGAGGTGGATCAGAGTCGTCTGGAATGATGGATCGGGGACGACCGCGAAAGAGGTCGGATACTCGTGCCAACAACGGACCGATAATCCAGAGGAGCGAATCGAAGAGAAGCAAGAGCACGGAAAAAAGTTCACAGATCGCATTCGAGCAGCTCCCCCAAGGAGTCAAGTTGTCTGATGCTGCCGACAAGTTCGAGGCCAGTGACATTGTCCTACTTCAGAAGCAGGCGTTTGCCCAGGCCGAGCGGTTTGAGATTCTTAAGCCTGCAGACTTCGAACTGCTTTCTAGGGTTAGTCAACTATTTGAGTGAATGCAAGTGAAGCCAGACTAACAAATTGATAGGAACTTCGCCACCTCGATGAGAGAACCGAATATCTCCGCCGCACCTACAACTCACTCCGCATTGGCCGGCGCAACCTCCACTCGCGCATCTGTCAGTACCTGCGCTCCCCGCGCGTGGTCAAGTTCAGCCACGAGTCTATGCTCCGCCAAGAGGAAGCTCTAGCTGAGCTAGATGCTTCAATTGACGACTGGGTCAACAAGCTCGAACTGGCCGAAAACCGACGGATGCGAGTCCGCCAGAAGTTGCTTGAGCACATCGCTGCTGCTGCCGTCCTTCCTATTGGTCGGCCGGTTACCTCCCCTGAGCCTGTGCAACAATTAACGGGGACTCCCTCGTCGGGCATTGGAAACATCTCGACGCCGCCCAGGAGTCCTTCCAAGCAGGCCTTCGCCCCCACACCTGTGAAGACCAAGTCTCCCTCACCCCAACGATCACCTCAGCGATGGGTGCCCAGCACAATTTTTGAGCAGCCTATTGTTCTGGAGCCACCGGTGCAAGTTACCGAGGAGCGAGTCACCAGCGGTGGCTCTTTGAGGCGTGTCGACGTCGAAAGCATCCGCGTCTACGCCGGGGACGATGTTTACGCTTTGTTGGAGGATGTCGAAAACGAGATCACCAAGATGAGCAACAACGTCGTTGAACCAGCGCCAGACTCTTTGCTGCCCGAGACGAAGCGTATTGCGCTCCACCGCCAGAGGAGCCATGAAATGCTCAATGGCTTTTCAGAGACAAACGCTACCAGTTCTAAGGTGGAATCGGCCAGCCCCATGTCTCTTTCTCCCCTTGCACGCACTCCAACGACGAAGAAGGACTCGCCCAGGGCAGACAGCATCCCCCTCCTCGCCAACACCGTCTACAAGCCGTGAAATCTACACGGAATCGCTTTGATTACCTTTAATCTTTCAGAATCTTGTTTGCTGTCACTTTCTACGACTTACGGCCAACTTACAACAATCATTCGATACCCGACCGACATTCCTTTAAAGCGAGCATTATTATGCAGCGTTGCCATTCCCTTGTTTTTGTTTCCATACCGAGTCTTAATCAAACGACCATCACGGCTGTCACAGCGTTTCACAACTTGTCATCGCGACCCGACTTTCCTTTTCTCACATTGTTGTTTTTATACGATTTCTTCTCCGAGGGACCTTGTTGAGCAGGTCGCACACCGTGGACGGTGTATTTTCTTATATTACTCCAGGGCATGGAACCGTCTATTTGTTTATAATTTAACTCAAGCATCATTATGGGTGCTATGGTATTTGCTTTCTGTATTCATTTTTTCTATGCGATTTTGTTCATACTCTGTACGCACGGGCGCTGCAGCTGGAACTGGAAATGGGGAATATTGCTCAGTTTGGAAATGGATAGGAAGACATGCGTGTACTGGGATACACATCGATGTGCTTAGAGTAGTACGAATACGTGCTCCAAAATCAAAAAGCCATTGAAACATAAAAACCACTCGCGGTGAATTTCGAGTACTAGGGGAACACTGGGCCAGGGCACCTCCGCTTGAGCTTACCCCTTGATCGTCCCTGTTTGTTTAATTCCAGTGCCAATGCCTACGGCGGAGAGTCACACGGTCTGCAATGATTGCTCTCTCAATGGCTCGTTGTCGTCTCGAAGGAAACTTTCTTCTCGTCGGGCCGAAGCCGCGGGCAAAACAACGACAGGGCCAGGCCAGCCCCAGCCTAGTTGTGAACTGCTCACATTGTGTCCCACTCGAAGGGGAGAGAGCTGCAGACTCGGCGGCATATCACGCGGTGATGTCACTCTTCTTTCGGCTGGGTTGAAGGAGGGTTTACGGATACGCATTCGCACCGGCCGGGGTTCTTTGTGTGGTCTGGACTCGGTATGTCGATGGCCTTTGCCCCTGAGTTGCAAGGGGGATCCTGGGAGGGGCATGGGAACAGGGGTGAGATGGTGTGCACGCCGCGCACCGCACATCTCTAAATCCTCTGCTGTGCGGATGAACTCTGTGAGGGCATGTGGTTTCAGCGTCTGCGTTCTGTGGCGGTGATGTTACGCTGTTGGGGGTTGTGCTGTGATCCTTCACTTCGGCAGCTGTGTCGCAGGCTGTTAGCCAGATGGATCCGCTCCCGTGATGCGACAGCCCTTGAATGACGCCGGCGGATATGTAGATCTTCGCTGGTGATCCGCCGGGCCAGATGATGGACGGGCCAGGCCATCGTTCAACGTCTCCCAGCCCTCCCTGGACAAGCAACAACTCGACTCACGTCAAGCCAACGGGCGTGGACGTCTAGTGTCGTCCCAACCCTGGGCGGACGATCCTGCCAAGCCAACACGTGCAGCGACATGTTTGTCCATTCATTCCTCGGCGCAAATCGTACGACGCAGCTCCGATGCCCCCGGGCCCATGTGAGGAAAGGCATCGTCTAGTGTTCTCTGGCCGCCCCCTTTCTTTCTTTCCTTCCCACGACCCATCCGCCGGGTTCACCTCGTGGGACCCCCGCAAAAGACGGACAGGCGCGCTCACAGGGTCCCGGCCGGCGCGGAGATTTGAGGACCGGTACAGGAAAGGCCGCCAGCCGGGGTGGACGACAGGAGACGGCCAGGGAAGGGCTGGCTTCTTGGGAACTGGGGCACGGCTGCACCCATGTCGCGAGCGCTCAAAAGGCTGAGATGCAGACACGCCGTTGAGAGCTGACGTATGCTTCGCCGGACGGACAAACTCCCGCGTTGCAGTCCGCCAGCGGCATCGGGTCCGGAGGCGACGGTGACGGGCGTTGGTGGCTTCGACCACGGGCCTCGCTTGCTATTCTAGCTCAGGTGAGAGAGAGCAGCCATTTCAAAAGGAGGAAGCGGCGGCAGCGTGGTCTTTGTGCGCTTCTCTAAGTCCTATCGGTATTAATAATTCGTTGAGGTCGTCTAGGCCTGGTCGGCGACTATCTGTTGTACATGATGGTAATGATGATCATGGCAATTGCTCCGCTGGGCACAACTCCCGAGCTCGCCGTCTCTGGAAATCCCTCTACGTCAAGTCATACAAGTTCCCTGCACCGAACACCTGGTTCGTGTTTCCCCATTACGTCTGCGCATCAATGTGTCACGGTCCTAACCACCTGTAGGAGCAACCCAAAGATCAGCCCTCTGGCTACCTCCTCGATCTGCAAACAATCAAATACCCTCCCCAGGGCCTCGCCCGTCGCCGCCTGGCCCATGACGCCCATCAGAGCCGCCGGCACGCCGCTCTGGATCAGGAGTTTCCGAGCCTTGATTCGTAGCTTCTCCTTTTCCTCGGCCGATGGCTCTGGCGGCCACTCTGCGAGCTCCGGCTCCGTTGGCATCATGTTCTCACGCAGTTTGCGAAGCTGAGCCGCAATACCAGCGTCAGACGTATTGCTGTCGATGACCGAGTTCTGGATCAGCGACTGCACTGTCAACAGAGAAGGGTTACCCGGCCTTAGCAGGAACGACTTTGCTGCCGTGAGGAGCGTGCGTCGGATGTTCCAGGCTGACGACAACGTGTACATCTCGTTGATGACTGCGAACAGAAGCTCCACCGCGACGCGCGTCTCGGCCTCAGAGAGCTGCGAGTACTGGCGGCCGGGCTTCAGTGGTCCTTTCTTGCCTCCCGTCACGGACGGAGGAGGCGTTGGGACCTGCTGAGACTGAGACCCGTTTCGCTCGTGCTTTTGTGCTAATATGCTCTCATTCAGCTTGCGTTGCATGTCGCCGCCGCTCGTCGGCGATCCGTAGTCATCGGCCATTTGATCCGGCGGAGGAGGTAGCTTCATGAACTCGAGGCTGGCTGAAGAGGGAGACCGCAGCTGAGCCAAGCTAGGTGCACGGCTGTGCTCCCGACTAGGTCGAGCGCTCACCGGTGCTGAGCCGGGCTCCTTGCGGTCCGCTCGACCAGGCCGGACATCCGCGTCCGATTCGCCTTGCGACTGATAGCTCGGTCGGCGCTCCATGGGCGGCATCTTGGTGGGCTGTGTAGAGATGACCGATGATCTCTGGCTGTCCAAGCTGTCTCGCGTCGACCGTGCCGGGGACTTCATACTGTCCATCCGTGGAGGGGTCGAGATCGAGAGTCGGCTGGAGCTCGGCGTAAGATCCACAGATTGGCTTGTTGACCGCCTGTTGAGTCCAGCAATGTTCCCAAACACTCCTGTAACTCCTCCCACCAGAGTTTTGCCGCTTTCCATAGCTCCCTTGGGCGCTGTCGTGAGGGCGTCTAGCATGTTTTTTCCAACTGACTCCCAGCCGAAGCCTGACTTGGAGTCGCCATGAGTGTGTCCCTGGGACTTCTCCAAGAACCGCTTCATACCCTCGCTCTCAGCCAAGCTCTTGTACCAGCAAGCATCCCGCAGGTACCTCTCAAGTTCTCCCCGAAGCGACTCCCGGGTGTGGATTTTCCAGTTTGGCAAATCTTTGTGAAGCTCCGTGAACGCCGTTGCACCTGAGATGTTTGCAATCCTCCTAAGAATCTCATGGAGAGTTTCAAAGTCTGAGTACCTCCGAACAATCATCCACCCGGAGTGGCCTGTGACTGAGGGCTCAACCTGGACCCAGTAGTCCCAGTTGGGCTTGGTTCGAATGCGACCCTTCTCTCCCATAGCATCGTCGTGCAGAGTAAGAGCAGCGTTGTGAAGAGTAAGTGGCCCTTTTTGCGGCGCCTCATCATCGCCATTGTCTACCTGGCTTGGAGGTACAATCTGGTCGAAACTCGTGAATCGGGTGCCTTCGGAACCCTTGGGGGAGGAGTTGGGGCTCGAATTGTCCATTGGTGAATAGGGTGTGACGGGAGTTGGAGCTGCATCACTGTTCATAGAGAAACCATCTGTGGACGTGACCGATGGCAGCGGCCTATGCCCGTTCGACACTGTTGTGGGGGAGAGCTCGCTCACACTGATCCTCTTCTGCTTGTTATCACTGTCACTGGAGGTTCGATTAGGACCCTGGGACGAGTCGGTGGCGGCTGAGTCTCGTTTGCGGCGAGCTTGCTCTTTGGCGATCATATCGTTCATCCTCTTCATCTCTCCCATGGCCTCTTCCAGTTCTTCTTCAGCCTTGCTGAGCTTCTTTTTATGACCGCCCATTTCCTTCCGGCGATTCCTCTCATTCTCTAGCGAGCTGCGGCCAGGTTTGGCGATGCCAATGTTGCCGACGTTTCCGTCAATGTCAGCAAAGACATTCTGAGCCGCTGAGTCAGGCCCAGTCTGCATGCCGTCGTCGATAGCCTGGTTGAGGTCTGGCTCTCCGGCCTCGAGGAGATACACGATCCATCCGTTAATCCACTCGGCTTTGCTGCATGTTTGTAGAGTCTTCTCGAGTACTGAGTTTGCCAAGATCTCCCTGAGGAAGACTCTGAGAGGGTCGCAATTGTATGAGTTCCGGTCCAGGAAGCCAAGCAAGTCGTCCGCAACCATCTTGAATTTCGCTCCCTGCTGTCGCTGGTTCAACAGGTTGGCCAAATGGCACTCCGGGTTCGAGGCCAGGTAGTTGTACACAGCGTCGGCTGCGTTCATGTTGCTGTCAGGAGGGAGATCGGTAAACGCGGACGCGAGTTCCGACATGAAGACAATAACAATGGAGGATGAGTTGGTAAGGAGATCGAGGAAGGCATCGGCAGGTCGCTTCCGGCTCATGTGGTTTGAAATGGTAAGGAGATAGGAGGTCAACGTCCGCCGGCAAGCGAGAGGGAACGCATGGTCTGTAGGTATGATAGGGCTGTACCACCATTTGACGTAGTCTCTGATAACGGCATCAACGAGCCCCCCCAGAGCTTCGCGGGTGTCTGGGCGGAAGTCGTCGAGGCCCCTGATGGCAGTATCCTCATCATCGCTGCTGTCATCAGCGACCTCCCCCGCCTTGTTCTTCGTCGATTCGTGCAGAATTCGTTGTAATATATCAATGCCTCGCTCTCCTCGAACAGCTTTGGAGACCTCTGGGTTTCGCTGCTCCCAGGAGATGAACCCGACGACTCCGCCGAATGCGCCGATGAGGACCAGCCCCAGCCGGCCAAGGGCAAAGTATGTGACGGCAGCGAAGCCGACGGCGACACCAGCGAGGGAGCCGGGTGTCGCAGTTGCGAGGAAGTGAAGCATCTTTGCGGCCGGTGTGTCATCTCCCGGCGTGGTGGTCGTAGTCGTACAATTCGTGGTCATCGTGGTAGTTGGGGTCGTGGAGGTGGTCGCGTGCGCAGTTGCCGGGTTCGAAGGTATCTGAGGCTGGCCATCATCCGCCGGTTTGCTGCCCAATCCATCCATCCATGGCTGCTTCTCGCCGTCTGCCGCTGGCGGAGACGAAGAGTGATCGGACTTTACACCATTGGACTTGCGCATGTCCACGGTTGCGGCGCCGAGTGGAAGCGCATCATGATCGGCAGTGGAATTCATCGGGGGTGGGAAGCTTTCGAGGTGCTTGGCGCAGAATCGGGGCAGCTTCCCTAGGGGACGAGAACAGGGACCGTGGCGATAACGTCGTAGCAATGTTCAGCATCACTCTGCAGCGAAGAGGTTTATCAGGAAAGGGAGGTTTTGGCAACACCGGCAGTAAGTAGGAATTAGGTAGGTGGCAGTCTGACAGATACGGCTGGGACAATGGGCGTCTAGACTTGTCTGTGGGTGAGGGAGGGTTCGAGGTTTCAAATTACCTGGGTTGGATTGCTGCTGTCTTGCTCAACCAAAAGGGCACCCCCATGGCCCTGTGATGTATCCTTCAGGGGGTCTAGATCCCCGGTAGCAGGCTCTCAGGGCTGGTTGGACCCGCTGGGCCGCTGGACATTGGCTCGGCGCCTTCCGCGTCAACGATGGTGGCTGTAATTGACACTAAAAACGGAAGCCGCACAGCCAAGCAATGGACCCAAGCTCATCCGCCCCCTGGCATGGAGCACTGGAGCCCTGAGGCCGTGGGGCCACATGGACGCCAGCGCACCCGTCAGAGTCCCCCAAAACCCGTGCTGCCCCATTCCCTCCACCAAGGAAACACGAAACAAACCAGCCATGTATGGCTATTTCTTGCCACCGACTGCCATTCAGTGCCATATATTTTCCCCTGCCCGGCCCCGTTTCTTCTCGAGTGTCCTAAATACGAGCCGCCCAACCGCCCTTCCGAGGCGACTGAAGCTGCTTGCTTCACAAACGGTAGCAACCAGATTGCGTGAGCCCCTTTCCATTTACGTATTTGTAGTAAGCGAGCAAAGCAAGATTGCATAACGCCTTCGAACCGGGAACACTGCAAAATACGAGTACGCCATGATACCCCAGCGATCCCACTATCAGTTGAGATGAGGGCCCCACCACCCGTCTCACCTCTCTGTAATGCGTGTCACGTGGATTGGCGTTTCAATTTGGGAGCTTGTCTCACTGCGCGCCAAACGCGTTCCAGAGAGTCGTAGACTTTGACTCTCCCTTGGAGCTTGATCCGTCGTCTCGGTGTCGTCGCAAGGCATTCCATCCCACTTCTTGCGAGAATCCGTGTCGCAATTCTCCATATAGTCTCGCTCAACTGCAGCTGTCCCACGCGACGTGACGCGACACCAGCAAAATGCCCAGGTTCTCCAAGAAGCGCAGTGCGAGCATGGTGGAGGATGACGATGCTAGCGAACCCGACATTGCGCAAAAGCCCGCCAAGAAGGCAAAGAGCTCCTCATCCGGAGCTGGCTCTCAAGGCAAAGACGACGATGGAAACCCGTTCTGGGAGGTACGCGCCGCAAGCCGAGGTCCCAGCCTATGGCCAAGCGCTAACGAATATCCCAGTTGTCGAACAAGCGTCGGGTAGGCGTATCGCAGTTCAAGACTATGAGCTTCGTCAACATCCGAGAGTACTACGAAAAGGATGGTAAGACGCTTCCAGGAAAAAAGGTGAATACGCCCGTGTTTCCCGATAGTTGGTGAAATGATTGCTGACGGTACTGGTTAGGGCATCTCCCTCTCGGTTGAGCAGTACATGGCTCTGCTCAAGGTGGTCCCTTCTATCAACGCCGCTTTGCGAGACCTCGGGCACACTGTTGACGAGCCTGAGGAGACCACTTCGACGGCTCTTGTCCCAACATCAAAGCCCAAGAAGGACAAGTCAAAATCGTCCAAGGCCAACATCGAGGCAACCAGCGACGAGGATGACGAGGATTAATGAGGCGGCCTATCAAAGTCCATAACGTTTCGGTATGTCATGATCGGGTGGGCATGGAGTATTGGAGTTGGTAGCAGTCCAGATGGATTTGCATTGATGTGACCGGAATTACGAGTCGCATGAGAAGAGAGCAGTTTGCTTTGAATGGCTACGCAAGAGTGCCGACCCTACGTCACGCCACTGCGATGGGGATCACAGATCACGACAAGGATGTATTACTCACATGTCGAGATTCAATTCCGACTGTCCCTGCCAAGTCA
Source organism: Neonectria neomacrospora (assembly GCA_013756995.1). Classification (NCBI taxonomy): domain Eukaryota; kingdom Fungi; phylum Ascomycota; class Sordariomycetes; order Hypocreales; family Nectriaceae; genus Neonectria; species Neonectria neomacrospora. The sequence continues at coordinate 30,646 of JABSTB010000257.1, forward strand.
TGCCCTATTCCCCAGACGAGATTCAAACTTGTACGTAGTTGGCAACTCACGCGTAGTTGTTTTATTCTCACTAATGAAGGCAATGGCCTGTGCCATGTGGGGGCTGAGAAAATGTGAGACACGGCGTCAGCCCAACACGAACGTCACCTCCGCCATTCAACCAACAGCCAATTCCGAGGAAGTAAAAAAGAATAGGTTGGCTGATTTCTAAAATACTTTGCTCTACTGCGCGGTCTTTTATACCCAGACTGATCAACAAACGCCCAGCTTTCATCAGTAACTCTTTTACTGACGGATGACAGGGGTCGCCCAAAAACACAGCGCCCCACAAGCAATTGGCCTGAGCATCATGAACTTGGATCAGTAGCTTGCCTGTTGGTGCGACCTAACAGGGGCAAATCCTACACGGCGCATCGTCAGCTGCCACGCCAAGGCATGCAAGATGGATATAGAAATCCAGATTGAAAGAGAAAAGTAAGGGGCTCTTCGCACAGCGTAGAGGCCTTGATGTTAGGTTTAAGGGGCAATTGACATCGTACCCGCCTAACCATGGATAACTACCTACTTATGAAGTCCTGTATGCCTCCTTCTGGTCGATGCGACGACCCGAATTGCTGCAATCCATTCTGGCATCTCGTCTCTAATTAGAGATCCCCGCGGGCCTTGGCCACCCATCGACGGCCCCGAAGCCGAAGCCAAAGCCAGCCGCCACCGGCATGGCTCACTAGCGCAGCCAAGGCCCCCTGACAAGATGCAGAATACGGGGGATCATCGAGCCAACTCCTATTATTACCGTCTGACTTGTCCTCTTCCACAACCCTGTTTCACCTTGCATCCACCAATTGTGCCCGTCACTTCAACATCTCGTTCCTTCATCACGCTCTTTCGCATCCCGTTCGTTCGCTCATTGCGGTCGCTATATTTGTCTCTTCTTTCTGGCTATTTAACCCAGTGCAGGGCAATTCCCCCCCGTTCACATCCCTTCCGTGGTGACGCTGGCGCTTCCGCACATACCTATCTCTTGAATAACTTCCACCAACCCTCACCCGTAACCTGGCTGGAAGTGGCAGGTGGTCACGTGTGCTTTAAGGAACTTCATACATGCAGATTTCCGGTGACGCCGACTGGGACGGAATTTCACGGAAACGGCTGTAACGATGAGGATCTCGTGGCGATTGGGCTCGGGGCACGTCGAGTCGGTTGACGATTACGTTGGGGTTCTTGTACCCCTGGAGCAGGCCCATCTCTATAACCAATCGGCAAAGAAGGCAACGTCTCAACCCCAGGAGGATGACGAGGTCGAAGAGACCAAGGACGGGGACTATGAGATGCAAGGCATGCTCCAGAAGAATGCCGGCGAGTACAGCATTGAAAGTCTGCGAAGGGAAATGAGAGAAGGGCGACAGGGGCAGTGGACGACTTATGAGAGTGAGTTGCCAACGACAAGGTGTAATGGGCTGGACTAACGGGGAACAGTCAAGTCGAAACTCATCAACAAAGCCATTGGAGACATCGGCATGGGGAGTTACAATTGGCAACTCTTCATCCTCTGCGGTTTCGGGTGGTTGGCCGATAAGTAAGTTTGATGGTTCACCTTGTTAATTATCCACGGCTCTTGCTAACACAGCGACTCAGTTTATGGCTACAAGTGAGCATCACCCTTAAACTGCCCTCAACTCTCTATCAGCAACACTAACAGACCCTACAGGGCGTATCTCTATGCCTCCCATCCCTCTCCGCCGAGTTCGGCATCGACGAGAAGCGAGTCAGGTACACGACGAGCGCGCTCTTCGTGGGCCTCTCGGCGGGCAGCTTTTTCTGGGGCATCGGGTCCGACTTCCTCGGGCGGCGCATCGCCTTCAACTCCACGCTGCTCATCACCAGCGTCTTCGGCATCATGGCCGCCTACGCCCAGAGCTGGGGCTCCGTCTGCTTCTTCTTCGGCGCCCTCGGCTTCGGCGTCGGCGGCAGCCTGCCTGTCGACGGCGCCCTGTTCCTTGAGTTCCTCCCGGACGCCTCCAGCGCCCTGCTCACCCTGCTCTCCGTGTGGTGGCCCATCGGCCAGCTCGCCTCGTCGCTAGTTGCCTGGTACTTCATCGCCCACTGGCCCGTCGACCAGGGCTGGCGGTACTTCGTCGTCACCATCGGTATCGTCACCTTTGCCATGTTCGTCATCCGCTTCTTCATCTTCCACCTCTTCGAGTCGCCCAAGTTCCTCCTCAACAAGGGCCGCCAGAACGAAGCTGTCGCCGTCGTCCACGGCATCGCCTTCCACAACCACACCAGGACCTGGCTGACGTCGGAGATCCTCGACCTGGTGGCCTACAGCGAGGATGAGCCTGCCATCGCCAACGTCGCGCGGCAGATCCCCGCGCGCACCACCTCCGGCGTCATCGCAGCGAAGCTCAAGAGCATCTCCGCAGAGCGGCTGCGACCGCTCTTCAAGACCAAGACCCTTGGCATCACCACCTCTCTCATTTGGTTCTGCTGGGCTACTATTGGCATGGGCTATCCTCTATTCAACGCCTTCCTCCCCCAGTACTTCGCCCGCGCGCACGCCGACGCCGACCCCAACTCGTTCCAGTCTGAGACGGCCACCATCTCCGCCGAAACGTACCGAAACTACGCCATCACCTCCGTCCTCGGCGTCCCCGGCAGCCTGCTGGCCGCTTACCTCGTCGACCACCCGTCCCCGTTCCTCGGGCGCCGCGGCACGCTCGCCTGCTCTACCTTCATCTCCGCCATCTTCCTCTTCCTCTTCGTCATCTACGGCACGACCCCGTCAACCCAGCTCTTCTTCTCCTGTGTCGAGGCCTTCTCCCAGAACATCATGTACGGTGTCCTTTACGCCTTCACTCCGGAAATCTTCCCGGCCCCCGTCCGCGGCGCCGGCACGGGCGTCGCGAGCTTCCTCAACCGCCTCACCGGCTTGATGGCCCCCGTCCTGGCCGCTACGGTCCCCGGAGATGGCGCTACCACGCCCATCTACATGTCTGCGGCACTGATCCTGTCTGCTTTTGTTGGCATGTGCATGATCCCCATCGAGACAAGGGGTGCGCAGAGGCTATAACTAAAATGAATTTACCATTGGACGCAGTGCCACAGCCATCGGACGGGTTGTTCAGGATGCACTGTGTGATATTAAAATAATGCATACTACGAGTGTAGAGACATTGTGGGCATGGTTGGCATGCTTTGTATAGCGCGTGTATGAATTTGGGTCTTCGTGTATAAACTTGGGGGTTATTAGTCTATATAGGTGTAATAGATTGGCTTCGCTAAATTCTATCGATTCCCCTTAGCCCCAGATGGAGCGTCAACTCTCCTACGTTTCAACGACGTCCCCAGCGCGTCCCTAACCATCGGGTCTGCCCTGATGGTGTTCTGCACCAGCCACTCCCTCATCTTGCCTTGTAGGTTGGTAGTCGCCTCAGCATCACCCTTGTACGGAGCAAGTTCCATATCCAGCAGCCGCACTGCGTCGCCATCTAGCTGCTTGGCGAGTGCCTCAAGACGATCCAGATTATGTTGCAGTGCCTTCTCCTCGTTCTGAGCAACGGCTTTCTGACCGCCACCAAACTGCTCTACTAGGAGCGGGCCGATTTGGGAGAGCGCAATGTAAAAGGTGATGGTGAGCTTTCGGGCCAGCGATATGATCTGGAAGGGAAGGTAGGGATGGTGGGAGATGATGCGTGTGAGAACGGCGTTGATGGCCGTCACGACAGGAGGGAACTCCGGCCGTGTGACACTGTGGAGCTCAAATGTACAGAGTGTGAGCAGAATGAGCCAGCGGTAGTATTTTCCAAAGTCCATGTAACCAAACAGGCCGAGGACATAAATGGAGGCGGCGGCGACACCGTAATGAGGCAGGATGCCGGAGACGACGCCGCGGGTCACGTAGTCTTTAATGGTGATGCACTTCTGCCAGCGTGCAACTTCAGGTCCAAAGCGCTCGTAGGCGAAGCGCTTAGCTGCGTCCTGGAGGATATCGCTGGCCTGCTTGAGGTGCATGAAGAAGGCGGCCGAGTCCGGGGCGTCGGCGCCGACCTTGTCCGGGTGGTGGAGAGCGGCCATGCGGCGGAAGCGGGACTTGATCTCGCGGTCGGGGGCCGTAAAGGAGACGCCGAGGTCGGCATAGTAGGATGGGTTGCGGCGCTGGTCGTAGTCGGCCTCGTAGATGGTGTAGAGTAGGTAGGTGGCAATGACGAGGATGTGGATGGTTCGGCGGTGGGAGTTGAAGCGAGCGGAGCCGGGGGCGGGCTTGGGGTCGCCGGCGCGTATGGCGAGGCCATAGTAGATGGTCTGAATCCAGGAGGTTGCGAGCTGTTGCGGAAAACTTGTTAGCTACTGTGATCCCAAGGAACGGTGTTGTGTGGCCTCCAAGCTATGGAGACGGGATATGGGACAGGGTACGGAGGAGAGCGGAATCTTACACCGGGTAGGAAGGCCCAGCCTAGCATGGAGAGATATCCGGACATGGTAGGCGCTGGAGCATCACAGGATGCCGTTGGGATACCTGAGGATCATTCAGCGCCGATGTTGTTGGCGGTTGGAGCTGTTGGAAGACAAAGGATGTGGACAGTTTGTTGGAGGATCGCGCCGTTGCAGGACGGAAGGCGGGATGCGCCTGCGTCAGAGTGGGTCCGACAGGTACCCGACCAGTTACGAATACTCCCAATGGAAGCCATGATGATGACACTGGACTTGAGGGCTTTCCATCATTGACTAGAGATATTGTCCTGTATTTTCTTATATTAAATACCGACACTGCGTAAACGTCGTTGCTCACTATTCTCAACGTTTCTTCCCGAATAATTCTTAATCTACGGATGACAACTTGTGGAACCTCCATGCCGGGAATAACAAAACTAAATTCTGCAAATCCAAGTCAACAGCCATCTCCACCTTGTTAGCCCGCGTTCGAACATTGATATGCTTCACGCCAAGTTGCAAGATCGGATCCGATATTCCATCTCAAGACAGTCGGTGCTTTGGAAGATGTGCAACCCGACCTCACCCAAGTATCTCCGTCCTGGCATTACATGCATGAAACCTTCAAACGACCGAATGCAACACAACGACTTCATGCAACGAAACAAAATCCTACTCAATACCTTGTCAGTTCGTGAAACATCTCTATCAGCCGACCAGTGTCGGAGCGTCCTGCCCTTGATCCTTAACCCGCCATGGTCCCCCCACGTTTCACTTTCCGCCCACCAAACATGTGGCCGCCGAATCAACCCTCATAACAGCTCTCCAACGCAGCCTCGGCAGCTCAGCCACCGCGCAAATCACTCTCCTCTTGTGGCGACCACTGCAACCTCTGGTCATCAAGCACCTACCAAAAGATCATGTTCCGCATAGAATCGCCCAGGAAGGCAGGAGGAGAAGGTAGACTGTGCCACGCCCCATGCCAACGCCAACTTATTCCGGTATATGCGAGACGGCGAGATACGTCCAGGCGAATGACCCCTAGCCCAAGGAATGTAATCCAAGACCCCAGGTATCGTAAGCCCCTGTTTCTAAGGATCAAAGTGAGTTGTACATACATGATTCGCCGAGAAGGCGCCTCGTCTAAGGATGTCCCAGGCTGGTGCGGCAGGTGACTTGGGTATTAACATGGTGTCGTTTTGTATATCAGATGTCGCAACCCGTGTGTAGAAGGATAGATGGTCCAAATAATCTTTGTTTTCCGTTCTTTTTCCTCTTCTCTTTATTGCTTCAAAGTATGCGTTTGCTGCAGATTACCCCCTTTGTCACAGCAGCGCTCGCCGTCTGCAACGGTCACGATGGTCTCTGTGGCCGCAAGTATTCAGACATCACTTTCGTGGGTTCCCACAACAGTGCGTTTGTCGGCGTCACCCCGGTGCACAACCAGTACAAGTCAGTAACGGAGCAGCTTGATCTGGGCGTGCGGTTCCTGCAAGCGCAGACGCAGGACAAGGATGGCGAGATCGAAATGTGTCACACCGCTTGCTGGGAACTCGATGAGGGCCCGTTGACGCAGTATCTGCAGGAGGTTGCCGACTGGATGGACGACAACCCAGACGATGTGGTGACGATGCTCCTCACCAACATCGATGCCATATCGGTGACCCAATTTGACGAGGCGTTTGAGAGCACGGGTTTAAAGCAATATGTTTTCCATCCGGAGAAAAAGATGGCTCTTGATGAGTGGCCAACTCTCCAGGAGCTTCTGGATGCCGGCTCACGTCTCATCGTCTTTATGGGTAAGCTTGTATCCCGCCAAACGTTCGACGGTTTGGTCCCAGCTGACCGCAGTGAGACTACCACATGGATGAGAGCAAAGTTGACTACATCATCAACGAGTTCGACTACTTCTGGGAGACTCCCTTTGGCGAAACCGACTCCGACTTCCCAACATGCGAGGTCGACCGGCCGGAAAACGGCGACCCAAGCGTGCTGATGGGCATGATGAACCACATGCTCAACTACGAGCTCCTTGGGATCGCGGTCCCGAACCAGGCCGACGCTGGCAAGACAAACTCGGACGAGTCCATCCAGAAGCAGGTGGATCTATGTGAGGGGCAGTGGGGGAAGAAGCCCAATGTTGTTCTGGTAAGTCTTGACTCTTACAACACGGGATTTCGCTTGAGGATCTGTGACTGACGATGCCTGTGCAGTTGGATTGGATTAATGTTGGAGATGCAATGAACATGCAGGTGTCTTTAAATGGGGTGTGAACGGATTGATTGGAGTAGGTGATACCCGATGGGTGGCTATTTATTAGTAACCGTACATGAATACGATGGCAGGAACTCAAATGATGCTAGTCTGACGCTCTCCTTTTAGAAATATGACGTTTGAAGCAGTCACCAAAGCAGGCACGTATGTACATTCCGTAGTAAACAACGCGGTAATAAGTATTATTGACGCGCCCAGCAACGGCTAATCCCTCTTGGTAAGAACTCTAAAACTGCCCAGGGGCCGTGTTTTTGTCAGCGGTGGGATACAGGGGCCTCCGGATTGGGGCCTCCAGATTCTAGATGTGCTTGTTTAATGGAGCCCGAGCAACCGAGCTCCACCATCTCGGGGATCATGTCACTGGCTTCAAGGTTGGTTCGTTAGCCAGCCAAGGTATCTTGGCAAATGTTGGAGGCTCGAATTGCGTCGGTAGAGGAACCCGATGCTGCCATGACGTTGTTGTTCTGTGAAGCACGCCCAGGTACGATGCACACAATCTGTAGTCTATGTAATCACTGCAATCACTGCAAACGATCACTCTGTCCCTCACTCCCTCGTGTCTCGTATCGTATTGCTTAAGTACTTGCACAAGAGGATCCTGGCTAGGTAGCGAAATTAGCCATTGCTCTGAACCGTCCACCCGCTCCCAGCGCCGCAGTGATGCCTTGGTAGCCAGAAGCCAGAAAGCCACTGGCCAGCTTCCATTCCAGGTCCATTTCCCTTTTAGATTTCCCTTCATTCATTCCTTTCTTTTTATCTTCACTTCTCCTTCACTGCGTGCGTTTGCGTTATCATCCCTCTCGTTCAGCTCGACTCACTCGCTCACTCTGTCTTGTGATTGCAGCGCTGCACCGCGTCTCGATCGACCTTGTCCACCAGCATGTTGCTTCGCAACCTCGGGCGTCTCGCCCTGGCCACGGCAGCGGGTAGGTAGCTTGGCTTCATCCCTGATCTTCCCTGATACGCGCCGATCTTCTCAGTGAAGCCATTGACTAACCCATTCTCTCCTTTGTCCATCAGCCCTCATGCCGTTACCCTCCGCCCTGGCCAAAGACGACCCCGATAACCCCAGTGGCCAGTCCACCTTCGTCTCCCCCAAGGGCGACGTCGGATTCGCCCTCACCATCGCCGAAAACAAGGGCACCGAGCTCTACTTCAGCATCCGCGCCCGCATAGAGCTCTCCTGGGCCGCCGTCGGCCTCGGCAGCGACGACATGGCCGGCGCCCTCTACCTGATCATCTACAAGAACGAGAGCGGCACCGGAGTCACCTTCTCGCCGCGCCTCGCCTACGGCCACTACGAACCTAAGTACTACGACGGCCTGGAATACGAGGTGCTCAACGGCACCGGCATCGGCGAGAAATTCTATACATTCAGTGCCCGCTGCAAGAACTGTCGCTCCTGGCCCTCTGGGAGCTCGTCGCGCGGCTACATCGACGTCTCGTCCTCCGACTCGAAGAGCATCTACGCCTATGGCCCCCGGGAGAGCTTCCAGAGCAGCAGCTACAAAGCCCCCCTCCAGTACCACCGCGGATACGGCACCTTCAGCATCGACATGAAGCGCACCGAGGGCTCCGGCGAGGCTCCTGTCCTGACTGACGGCTCCGAGCCGAGCGGCGCAAAGGTCCTCACCAGCACCGAAACCAAGAACTGGAAGACTCCTCTGCACGGCGCCATCATGATCGTGTGTATCGCCGTCCTCATGCCGCTCGGCATCGTCCTGCTGCGGTCCGGCGTCCAGGTGAAGTGGCATGCGCTGAACCAGACAATCGCCATGCTCGGGGCCTTTGGAGCCGCTGCCCTGGGTATTGTCAACAGTTTCTACTACCAGCGGGTGAGTTATCCCCCAGAACATATCCACTGCGCAGTTCCTAACATCAATTCCAGTCTCGCGGCTTCGCTTCTTCCCACCAGATAATCGGGTTCGTAGTTGTCGCCTTGTTGCTCGCTCAATTCGGACTTGGCTTCTTCCATCACACCCTGTACAAGAAGACGCAGGCCCCCACCATGTACGGCACGATTCATCTTTGGGTCGGGCGCGTCATTGTCTTCTTCGGCACGTTGAACTGCTTCATGTAAGTCTTGGTGCTTTGGCCATCTAATCCAGCTATTGCTGACATACCCACTCACAGTGGCTTCACCTTTGCCGTCAACCGCAAATACGGCATGATTCTTGCGGCTCTCGTCATCTTCGTTTGCTTCATGGGCCTGTTCGCCATATTCGGCCGAACCTATCTCGAAAAGAGGAAGCGAGGCATGGGACGTGGACCCCAAGGCTACAACCCCGAGCCATGGCGACAGCCACAACAACCGCAGCAGCAACACACGGCCTACCCATCCGATCCCCCGCCAGGCTACGAAGCATCATCGAGCCATGTCGGGCTCCGATCCGTGTCTCCAGTGACCCCTTGGCGATCGTCTGAGCGGAAAGACGACGACAACGATCTTGACTTGGGGAGTCAGCAACGACCGAGAGAGTTTACTTAATGGCTCGTACTTCCGTGCAGCCCTGGCGTTCAAAGGGTAGCGGGAAAGGTGTTTTCGTGGCGGGGGAGGTTAATGGCAAAGGCAATCGGGCAAGTGTAACATCAGGGCGACTGGAATCAAGGATGCCCATCGGTTTAGGCGTTATGGCTCATCGATACGATTGTATGAGAAGTAAATGATGGCATGTGTTGCAGTGCTGTATTTCCGTGACTTCGTAAGCATGTCGCTATGGATGTTGGTACTTACTTACACTAGACTGCTCTTTCACGCTCGCCTGTCACAGCCCCAACGGAGGGTTCTTCCTCGTCGCCCTCGAGCCAAATCTCATGTCCATCTCCCTCCCGAACTAGCAAAGCAGCCAGGATGCCGCAAATCCCAACACCGCTCATAATCCACCACACAAGGCCCACGACTCCTTGGTTGAGGCCGTAGCCGTATATCGCTCCTCCGATCATCGGGCCGACTGTCCTTGCAGCACTGTTGACGCTTTGTCCCACCCCGTGTATTGACCCCAATATGCTGGGATGAGGCGAACAGTTGTTAACAAGGATGGTCTGGGCCGGGAGGGCGAACGTACGCCCTAGGACCTGGATTGATAGCACCCCAACGATCGCAAGCCAGACGGCGATGCCACCCTTAGGCCCTGGCGGCGGAGAGGAGTCGCTGCTGGGCACGACGGAGAGATACGGGACGAGGAAGTAGGTGACGGGGAAGCAGAGCAAGGAGAAGCGCCACGACCTGATGGTGCCCAGGCGTCCGGAGACGCGCGGGTACAGGAACAGCTGTAGGCTGATGCCGATGACGCCTAGGATGGACATGGCCAGGCCCACGGATCGGGGGTGAAGGCCTAGCCCGCCGGTGAACAAGAACGGGAGCTTTTGCTTGTGCTCGGAGGTTGCTGGATCCCAAACCGGAGTGGACAGGAAGACGAACCAGAGCGAGTTGAAGCTCCCGAGGTGCACGCCCATCAGGAAGCTAGCTGCCAACGTGACGCTGACATTGCGGGTGAATATGCGCCGGAACGGAAGCTTCTGCGTATACCGTTTCACGGGGCGCTTAGCCGCGGTCTCGCCCTCCACCAGCTCAACTTCCGAGCTCGGAACAGAGGAGTAACCGCCGCCGCCGGAGCTGGAGAACTTAGCCCGGAGAAAGGCCAGCAGCTTGCGGCCGAGTCTCGAGCCCAGGTCCGGCTTCCCGTCGCGCAGCACGTCGTGGGTCTCCTCTAGGCCGAGCCACACGGACAGCGCGGAGCAGGCAAGGAAGAGGGAGCTGACGATGTTGGGCGCCGCGTAGGGGAACTTGAGGAAGAAGTCGACCTTGCCGAAGAGGCCTGGGTAGCTTCCCGCCGGGTCGGAGAGGATGCCGCCGAGGATGGGGCCGATGATGACGCCGATGTTGAATGTCATAGGCAACAGGAGGAATGCCCGGGACTGGAACTTTTTCTCGCGGATGATTTCGCTGATCCTGTTAGAGATCCGGTGTTAGTAACTCGTACATATCAATGGTAGCAATGAAGAGAAGGACGAACATGGTGCGCATCACGCCGACGTTACCGTTGGTCGCGCCGCCAATGGTCCGAAACAGAAGCGCTTGCCAGAAGGTCGTGGAGAAGCCAAACCCCAGAGCTGACAGGCTAGTGCCACACAGTCCGATGAGCAAGACAGTCTTACGACCGGCACGCGGAGAGTCCGCAATGCTGCCCCAGAGCATTGCCGTGACGAACTGCGCAGCGGTGAAACTGGCATACAGAATGCCGGCCTGCGTGGCAATGGCTGAGTCTGGGAGCGATTCGTCGAACCACTTAAGCTGGTAGAAGAGATATGCCTATTCAGGGCCAGTTGGTAAGTGTCTAGAACTAGGGAGGGAGGAGTCGTGGTTGTCGTACCTGGAGCGAGGACTGAACGAGCGGTTCACTCATACGGGCTAATGTAATGATGAACAGCTGGTCCTTCCGAGGCAATTCTTTCCATGCCACGGTTGCATTGTGGTTTCTCTTGTTGACGGAGGGGCTTGAAGGCAGCGGCTCATCGTGCTCCGTCGCTAGTCGTATCGGTCCATCGTGGTCGACTTCACGATCTGACCGAGCCTGCCACTCTCTCAAGTCCTGGTTGTCCGAGTGGTCGGATTCATCATCGCTGTCAACCCTGTCATACACCATCTATCCCAGATTCGCCGCAGTTGAGGGCGTTCTTGAAGAAAGTTGAGAAGCGACAATACAGATTAGTCTGGCTCTATGTGTAAGACGAGGATGAGTTTCTTGGGTGTTGGGTTCCGATATGAGTGGGGTCGGAATCCGGAACTCTTTTCCTTCAAAGACCGACGTGGTGGAGAATAATACAGTTGTGAGTTGAGGACCATTTGGCAGCGGAGTCAACATTCGGGAAATATTCCGACTGGGAATGAGATAAGCAGCATCCCCTAGACTAAATAACACAAACTCTTGACCGGCGGCCTTTGGACGGATTTGGAGCTCTTCTTTTGTTTGTTTCCGGGGCTTTGCAGATCGCGGACGGTGGAGCTCTTAGCGGGGGCCGAACTGGGGCTCCGATTTGAGAAGCCCGGGTATGTCGGAGCGATAGCGGAGTCATCTCAACCAGGGCCGCCGCACAGGACGAAAGCCCGTTTCTTGCAGATGCCCGATCGTGAGGAATCAAAAGGCAGTTGGCTGGTAATCCAACTGCTTCGGGTTGGGCGCCTCAGGTCATCCCGGACGCGGACGATCATTACAACCTCTGATTCCGTTTAAGAACCCACGTAAGTTGGAGGACGGGTTGGACAGGCCAGGATCTTAGTTAGTTGTTGTCTCAACCCCTAGATTTTGGTAACTTAAAAGAGTTCATAGGATAAAAATTAATATACCTTACCTTTCCAGTCTATCTACGAATACTAAAAGCTACAGAGAAGCCCTAGTACAGGAAAAGATTCCGTCGTCCCTCAGTGCAGGGTAGTTTGCGTCCTTTTATATCGAAGCCTGGCTCTGGACAAGAAGCATCTCTAGGAGTAATCAAGTCTCTAATGAGGAAATTGCTAGTTAACCCGGTTTCTCAATCTATTGGATATATTTCCAGGTGGATCATTGTGAAACGTTAGTATACCTAACTCAGTATAACAGTCATGATGTTGGCTCAATACTAACAGTGTGTTGGTAGTTTGTTGGTCGAAGATGCACCTCGTGTGGACCACACTCGAGACCTGAGATGTCGCAGGCGAAGATTGAAGAGGAGGGAAATCGCGAATTGAGCAAGAACCAGCAAAGGGACTAAGATGGAATTACTTCATGGCATTAGGTGGAATGCATTTGAATGCACTTGCGTAATTAGAATGGGAAAGTAATGATAAGAGCTGCTGCGACAGCTTGACTAGAACAGGAAGATCCTACACACTATTAAATTGTAGATATTGAAGAGCAACTCTCTAAATACATTATCTGTATTTCTAAGGCTAGAACAGATATACGATCCATCTCGTCGCCAACACAACACTTATACGGCCATCTCCGCACTCCGAGACCGTGTTAGCGAGAACAAAGCACGGTCTTCTTTTCACTGTGCCATGATAGGAACTCCCACCATGTCTTCCACTACCCACCTCAACAACTCCCAACTCAATCACGTTGCGCAAACTCCTACACCGTCAGGATGTCTGTGGAAATCCAAATCGGCGACCTCAGTGTCCAGATCACCGCTGAGAACCTGACCCAACAAGCGTTCGCCTCGTTCGGCGACGTTATCACCAACCCTCGGCCAGAACTTCACCCCACCACATACGCGTCCCAAGGTGGCCAGCTCCCCTACAGCGGAGTCTCCGCAAACCAAGGCACCGCGATCCAGTATCGCCATGTCAGCCGGCCCCGGAATCTTTATCCCCAAGCACCCAGTGGCGATGGCCAGCTCATTATGAGCCAGTTCGTCTGCGGGACCCGCCAGCTCTCGTCCACGAACGACCCTTCACAGGGCGAATTCACCGTCGGTGTCCTGGAGCGACATCCGTTCACGTCCCAAACGTTCTCGCCCCTGGCATCGACCGCTTCGGCTTACCTGGTAATCGTGGCACCAAGTCTAGCCCCTGGAACGTCGGATGAAGACTTGCCCGTGCCCAGCGGTGACGGCCTCCCTGGGAGGGGACTGCCCGACCTGCGAGGCCTGCGGGCCTTTGTAGCTACGAGCAAGCAGGCTGTGACTTATGGAGCTGGGACATGGCATGCCCCAATGGCTACTTTGGGCGAACCCGGGACGTCGCTGGACTTCCTAGTTGTACAGTTCTCGAGCGGAGTGGCGGTGGAGGATTGCCAGCTCGCTATATTCCAGTCGAATGGTTCAGAAGAGCCGAACATCAAAGTGAGGGTTCCAACTATCAAGGGGCGACTCGAGAAATTATGAGTCATGAGTAAATTAGAAGCGTTGGATTATTTCTCTCTCTCTCATAAGTTGGGACACCTATCACATGGACCACTCGTTTCAATATCGCTCACCTCCACAGATCGTAGAAGCTAAATTTAGCAGATGTGATATTCCCCTCAACTCCAACTGTTATACAAGATTGCGAACTGCCAAGACAGTTTCAGGTCGTCTCGGTGTAGGCTAACTATTTACAATACGAGGGAGAATTCTAGCTAGCTTTACCGTCGCGGAACAAAACACGACGACTCTCATCGAGTCAACTAGCTTAGTCATCTGGCACTGCCTCGAATGGGCATCTTTGGACTCAGCATAGCCATCGTGATAATTACAAGTGTCTTTATTAATAGCTGCAAGCGAGAAACCTGAGGAGATTCTAATTTCCTGAAATTGGCCAACCCCACTCTAGAGTCATCGCAGCATTTTCCCCGAGCAGTATAAGTCATAACGAACGGCTTGCTGTGAACAATCTCACTGGCTCACCAACATCCTCATTCACTCTTCACCATGGCTGGACAACTTCCTTTGACAGACGCCAAAAACAAGCTCGAGGACCTCTCAGGCATTGTCCTTAAGCCGGGAGAGAACCCTTACATGGCCTTGATCAACGCCTGTGACAACAACCCCGTGAGTGAAGGCCCCGAGCCCGCTTGATGAAGAGTCACCACTAACCTGAAGCCACTGTGATAGTCCGAGATTCAATCTCTCTACTCCGCCCACCGCACGAAGCGCAATGCCCAGCAAAAGGAGAAGTTTCTGGCTTCCGACTTCAAGGAATTGATCATCGACCAGTATCTTCTGAGGTTGGAAGTCCCGACTATCCAGCCGGGGTTTCGCGATGAGCGCAACTGTCTAGTTATCTGGGCCAGACCGCCTGACCACGTCATCAGGCTGGCCGCGAAGGTCCAGGAGTTGCTGAGGGAGGCTGCTCCCGGTAAGTAGGCCTAAGTGCTTCGTAACATAGCTGCTAACGTCCCTGATAGAAATTTGGCTCATGCCCGCGCACAATATGCACATGACCGCGCTGGAAGTGGCATTCTCCAAGACCCCGGAGGAGATTGCTGAATTGGTCTCTGCCTTGCGGCCACACATCGCGCATACCGTGAACTATCCGTTCTCGCATAGGTCGCGAATCGTCAAGCCCATGATCTCATATGATCTGTCCGCCTTTGCCCTCTCTTTCGTTCCTGCTGCGGGAGAGTCTCCGCTGTCACCGGACCCTGTTGGCCCCGTTATCAAGGAGGGCATCACGGAGGGCGACTCGTACACCTACCACCACCTCCGGCGCGACGTCTTCGACCAGATCCAGGAGATTGGCATTGAGGTCGGGTCGAGATACCAAGTTCCCAGTGCTCACATCACCCTTGGTCGATACCTGAACGAGAACGATCACGACACACCCGAGAAGAGGGCGAAGTGGATCAAGGCCATAGACAGCATCAATGCGTGGCTGGAGAAGGAGGTTTGGGATAACCCAGACTCTGAGTTTGTTGGAGAGTGGGTTGTCGGCCAAGAGAGAGGGCTTGACGCTCGAAACGGCGCCCTGTGGTATGGAGGTGGCCGCACCATAATGCTGGGGGAAGGTTTCTAGATCAGCCATGTGATAGGGCTCATAGATGAAGATAGATGTAGACAGGAGCATGAAATCACCACATCCGAATACCGAACCAAAGCGCAAATACTCATGAGTCTTGTGTTGTCTGCATAATAATCCTGAAGGCGAAGGGGACATGGTCCCGACGCTGGACAGCACCGAGAAAACGCCGTTCCCTTTGATCCTGATGAACTTTGCCTCATAACCTCTCACTTCGTGCATGTAGGGAAGCAAGTATAAAAATGCAGTCACAGAGATGTTTTTTTTATCCACTCCCTATGAAACACTCCTCAAACGAGGACATGTACCTCCCTTCGCCAGTGTCCATGATGCCCGAATGCCGCCAAGGAGAAGCATGAGAAATGGTGACCCCAAACAGATTGCACTCAGAACACAAGAGCAGCACCCTTCGTCTTCTTGTCACCACTAGAAAGGTTGTTAGCATCCAGGCGTTTCTCAAGTGTCCATGGATCACATACCCGAGCTCGAAGTGCTTGCAACGCTTCAGCGACAGCTGCAGCTTGGTCTTGCACTTGACGCACTCCAATCGCAGCACGACCTTCTTGGTAGTCTTGGCCTTCTTGTGGAAGACAGGCTTGGTCTGACCACCATAACCGGACTGCTTTCGGTCGTATCGTCGCTTTCCCTGGGCGAACAAGGAGGCCTTGCCAGCCTTGTACTGGGTGACCTTGTGCTGCGTGTGCTTGCGGCACTCCCTGCCCTTGCAGTAGGTGTTTCGCGTCTTGGGAATGTTGACCTGTTTGGTCATCGAGTCAGTGGCCTGTAAAATGTGCGTCCAACCAGCACGCATCCAACCCGAGTGGCCATCGCCTCCCGCACGAGACAGTCTTGAGAGAGTGGTCGAGTCAATAATATTCGCATGCTCTTGATGGCGATGAGTTCAAGGCGGTATTCGTTGTTCGTAGCGGGATGTTCGGTGGTCGCGCAAGATCGTTTTGTGCTGTCGCCTCAAAACTTCATCCCACTTCCCAATTCAAGACTGTCATCGTGCGGGCGGTCGACTGTCACATTGCTCTAAAGAATGAAGGATACGTGCGCCTCTCTGTTTGAGAATGATAGGGGCTTTTGGATGATTGTTCAAACGTACCATTTTGACGACGTTGTGCGGGTGCCGTTCCTTTGGGTGTTTGGTGATGCGAAGTTCCGAAGTCAGTGCGAAATTTGGAGGTTTTGGTGATTTCTCGCTTTGTGGGCAACTAGGGTAGGCGCCATGCCTGATCGGGCGGTGTGGTTCTCGAGTGCACCAGCCACGAGTGCGGCCTGATTTACGGGGCGTCAACGGCCGCGCCTCACCTCGGTGAGGCTACGTGCATTCCACTGAGGAAGCTCGGGCCACACGAAAGGAGGACCCCACCATTGGATCTCGCTGGCAGCATCACCAAGGTGTTCTTTAGCGACGGGACGGAACCGCATTCTACCAAATACAGCCATACTCACAACCGCCGCCAAGATGGATCCCTATTCAACCGAGGGCGAATTGATCAACATCCACAACCACTTCCACCAGGGCCAGTACCAGGAAGTTCTCGATTTCGATACCTCGACCTTCTCCCCTGACAACGCCCTACCCGTGCGCGTCCTCACCCTTCGAGCTCGACTTGCCCTTGGCCAGGCCAAAGATGTTCTCGCCGATGTGAAGGGAGAGAAGGAGCCCGACCTGCAGGCTCTGGGAGCTTTTGCCGAGTACAGCTTGGGCAAGACCGACTCTGCTCTGAAGACGATTGAATCTCTGGCTTCGTCGTCATCCGACAATGCGACTGTCCAGATCGTCGGCGGAACTCTGCTTCAGGCTTCTGGCAAGCCCGAGGAAGCCCTTGCGCTACTGTCGCAACACCAGGGAAGCCGTATGTTCATCATGGGCTCTGTCTCTGCGCTGAAGCTGGATTTGTGCTGACATATCGCCTAGTTGATGCCGTCGCCCTGATTGCCCAGATCCACCTGCAACAAAACCGAACCGACCTTGCCATCAAGGAAGTTACCGGCGCTCGACGATGGGCCCAGGATAGCCTGTTGGTGAACTTGGCGGAGTCATGGGTTGGCTTGAGAGTTGTAAGGCTACCCCCGTTCAATGCTAGGCGTTTGCTAATCCCGTCTAGGGCGGAGAGAAGTACCAACAGGCATTCTACGTATTCGAAGAGCTCGCTCAGGCCCCCTCCACCTCGTCAGTCCGAACTCTCGTCTCACAGGCGGTTTGCGAGCTGCACCTTGGCAGAACAGAGGAGGCCCAGGCCGCACTGGAGCAAGCCCTCGAGAAGGATCCTAAGCACGCTGACGCCATCGCCAACCTATTGGTGTTGAACGTCATTGCCGGAAACGACGCATCGGAGCAGATTGAGTATGTTTCACCACTTGGACTTGATGAACAGCTGCTTACATCCTCTAGCAACCTCGAGCAGGTCAGCCCTAACCATCAATTCCTGACGGACTTGCAGGAGAAGAGTGCCCTGTTCGACAAGGCGGCAACAAAGTATAGCCCCAAGGTGTCGGCATAATCTGGCGCAACGGTGCATGGAATGACTATTATGATGGGCGCATGGCTGTTAGACGATCGGAACTTGGCGAGGACATGGAAATCTTATCAAAATACTACCCTGTAGCCTGTCTTGATTTACGCCTGATTGCTCAAGACTGCTTGTCTGGAAGCTCTGGGGTTTAGAAGAGGTTGAAATTTACGTAGTTGGTAGAATAATAACTACCCTGACTCATTGGCGCACCATGGACTTATCCTTAGCTCTTGATTTCGTTCTTGAGAGGATTGATGCCCACTATGCTAAACGCCAGTTGGTCAGTATTTGGCGTAAAGGGATGTAGACCCATTGATCATCAATCCAGACCAATATGCATTGCATTGAGACCTAAGTTTTTCTTGGCGATTGAATTTACTAGTTCCCATCCATTGCCTCGCTTGATTACTTGGGCTACTGCGTTCCCCGTCCTAAGCGGAGTCCTGAAATTGTATAGCTTTTGGAAGCTGTCCTCCAGGGTTCTGAGGCCAGATACGAAGACAGTCGTGAAGCTGAAGTCTAGGTCTGCGGTGTGAGTAAACCTGACAACTACGGCCGCGAGAGCAAGTTCCATTCAGTGGTCTCTGACGGTGATAAAAACATATGTAGTGTTGAGTGATTGGGTGAGTGTATTCGAGGATCTTGATCCACCTGGAGTAATTTCGAGGACTTAATGGCTTTCTCCTGGTCGTCGGCTTGTGAGGCGAAAGATACAGACTCGTCCCCGAGTCCATCATTCCAAATGAGATGGGATGTCTTTCAGCGTGATGTGTGTCGGAGGCACCGTCTAAAGCCCCTGCTGCAGCACCGCCACGAGCCTGCAGCGTATCTAAATCGAGACATCGAAGTGACGCCAGCCCAAAGTCCCATCCGTGCGGTGAGTGCCCCGCGCTGGGTGCCCAATACATTGATACATCCACGTTGAGGCTGGTGGTGGTTGCAAGGTTGGACCCCTACTGTACAACCCAACAAATGGGCTGCAACTTTTGGTACGAACTGTTCCTGGCGGAAAAGATCTGCAGAAGATGAAGATATTTTTGTCCGTTGGTAACAACCCTTGTTTTCGGCTCAGGTGTTGAGAGTCCAGTGTTGCATAGAAATCACTCATTTGTATTCAGATTCTGTATGTTCGACGGGTATATTGATTCAAATTGATAGTTTGATTGAGGAGCCATCAGCGTTCCCAACAAGAGGGAGCATCTGTGCCGAGCAGAAGCCTTTTCCTCCTCTATCCCCATCCAACCTCACCCGTCTCATCGAGTCTCATGCACCTGTCATAAAATATCGTGACCGCCCATGCGAAACTCCCAGATTCTCAGCCAAGAATATCATTCCGCTACGCTCGACTCGGCCCTGGTGCGCTTTCTTACAGTATACATCCCGCCTTAATTGCCCGCTCATTTCTTCTTGTTGCCGAACTTGGGAGCTCCAATGTCGCTGCCGCGCAGCTTGACGTTGAGCACCCGTTCCATCGAAGCAAGGACCTTCTGGTCGGGCGTGGAGGTGCCTCGCTCGAAGTCGGCGACGATAGACTGGGTGGTGTTGCAGCGGGTGGCGAGGTCTTTTTGGGTCATCTTGGGCTCCATCTTCTGTCGAGCCTGGGAGATGACATCGCCGACCTCCTTGCCAACGGTGTTGGGCTTGATGATGTCGTCAGAGCGGTCGACCTTGGTCAGACGCTGACCGTCTCCGCCTTTGGAGACCTGCGAGCCAATAATTGTCAGTTGCTTGCTTTTCGGGACATGGCGAGCAAAGCCTCACGCATCTCTTGGTGGGGCAGCGGCAATAAGGGAGGGGGGAAACGAGCCCACGTGAGAACGAGAGCGAGGGCGAGGGCATCAGGAGAGACTTACAGCGTTGGCAGAAGCGTACTTCTTCTCGGTGCCGATAACGCCACCGACTCTCTGGGCAGCGTTGAGAGCAGACTTTCCTCGGACAACGGTCTCGCGGTCGCCACCGGGGCCACGAGCGCGGCTTCCGATCTTGGTGACGGCATCCCAGTCCTCAGACATATTTGCGGTTGGTTGGGGGGTGTTGGTGAAGGCGAAAGGGTGTTGAAGTAGATTGGGGACTGTGTCGTTCGTGAGGTCGAGTGCGAGAGTTGAAGTGGTTTTCGAGCGGTGACGGTTGTTGATTTCGGAGGAGTTGAGGGCAAAGATAAAGGCCGGAGGGAAGAATTTATGGAGAAGCTGATGGAATGCCTCGCGGGGGCCTGAGTCAATCGGCGGGACAGGATGGCCTGAAAGGGAATTTGGCGGGGGTGGGCGCTGGCCTCTCCGTTTGGCTGCAGTATGGCTGTGCACCGTGTTGCGCAGGGAGAGAGCAGCGCCACCAGGTGGCTGGAGTTACAGGGCCTGGGCTACTGGCTCACTCTCCCGGCTGGCTCACTCATCAGACGGCGAGGCGGCCTCTGTGGAAGGTGCTAGACATGGCACCAAGTCACTCTACGCATGTCACTTGCGTCGTTTGCTGGGCACTAACAAAGGGCGAAGTCCGTACGGGCTGCCTCGCCTCTCTCCCGACTCTCCCTCTCTAGACTATTTGGCGAGTCGGAGATCGCATTCGGTAATGCCGGCCGTCCTAGTCCTGATCCTTGCCCATGCAGTATTTTGCGTGTTTCTGGTCTGCTCTTCCGGCTGACATAAGAAGCAAAAGGGAATTCAATTCTCGGCATGACTCCCACACACAACAAGCGCCCCTCCACTGGACCCTCAAAAGTGATGACGACAAGTGCGGGACCCGCGAGTTGTAATGGGCGATGCGTTCACATGTAGTTCTGCCAGACAACCCAATAGTTGATGACTAAGTCCACTCTTACTTGCAGCAGCACCTCTCAGTACACATTGCACCATGGCACCTTGATGGACACTTGCCTCAAGCCTCAGACATCTGTTGAGGAATATAGTAGCTCGCCGATTCTGGTTCGCCCTCTGACTTCTCCTCTTTCTTCTCCATCCCAGGACTCTCTTCCAAATTGGAGAGCCCTGCTATCCGGCTTTCCTGGATCAATGATGCGCATGTCCTGAGAACACACTCCCGGATCTCATGGACGGAATGTCCGAGGACTCGCCGCTTCTGCCGGTGGTCCTCGCCGGAGACTACCTTGATCGGCTACTACTGGAGAACCGAACTTCGTCTACTCTGCTCGCAGGTCTTGCCTGTCTTGTATCGACCTGTTTCCTACTTTTTGGCCACGTCCTCGACCTGTGCATCGTCCTCGGTTTGGTAGGTTGGCAGCATGCTTCGGTGTTAACCTCGTTCCTCCCAGAGGTTAGCATCCAGCATATTGGCCTGCTAGCCGGGCTTGTCTTTGCGGCCTTAGTCCTGAGCCATCAAATCCAGAGATGGGTTTCTACAAATAGTGAAGCGACTTGGGATGGCCTGGGTAGCCCGTACCTTATTCCTAGTCGTACATCACACACCCGATTCTTCCCCAAGAAGCATTCTTTCGCGTATTCGTATCTTGTCGTGGGAGTTCCCGTCGGCTTCTCAGGAAGTGCCAATGGCATGGTTTCCGCCGATATGTCTGATGCATCAAGCTCCTGGCTTTCTTTCATCTCTGGCCCTCGAGCTTGGTTCGATGTAGACCCTACCGACTACCTCCAGCGAGGAGGTGCTGGCCTTGGTCTGCGTGGCAAGCTGGATAACTACCTTCGGTCCCAGGTTCGTTAACAAATAACGCGCGTTGGAACCAAGGCTAACTTCAAATCAGCATGCCGACCCATCGCAGTACCCCCATGCGTACCTCGTCACTGCTGCCAGGTTCCTTGGTTACCACTTCAATCCAGTTTCATTTTGGTTCCTTTACTCCCGGGAAAGGGTTCTCTCAGCAATTGTGCTCGAGGTCAACAATACCTTTGGTGAGAGGCGCCCGTACCTAGTCGAGAGAGACTTCGCGGCGGAAGCCAAGCTCGTCCGGGACCCTACCGCAACCGATGGAGAAGGGCCATCCCGTGCCCGGGTCAAGGCTGCCTGGAAGAAGGATTTCCATGTGTCCCCTTTCAATTCTCGCCAGGGATCCTATTCCCTCCTCGCGAGTGACCCTCTCGGCCTCGACATGCAAGGCTTTCTCGGGATCGACGTTACTATAAACTTGGTATCATCCAAAGGACACCCGAAACTTGTTGCGCGACTTTTCTCAAAAGGCGAGGCAATCAAGCCTAGTACTATGAGTGCTGTCCAAAAAACGACATTTCTCGCTAATTGGTTCTCGGTTGGATTTGTCACATTCCCAAGAATTGTCAGGGAGGCCGCCCTCTTGTTTTTCAAACGTGGACTCCATGTTTGGTATCGGCCAGAACCGCTCAAGGAGAGTATGGGGCGCGCCGCTGATAGCACAGAGAAGAAGTTGGAGGAGGTGTTTCGAAAATATCTTCGATACCTTGTCGAAGAATCATCCAGCTCTATATGTGTCAAGTACATCCCAAGCGGGATCGCAGGACCTGCGGAGGAAACCTTCCACTCTCCTTCATCCATTACGACACCGAAGACTGCAGAGCACATTGAGATTAAGATACTGACGCCGGTCTTCTATTCGCGCTTCGTGCATTACGCCCACGATTTCGAAGCCATTTTCAGTGAATTGGCCGAGAGCTACACTGTCTGGATCGACAAGCCGGAGGTGTTGCCAAAGATCTTCCTAAAGAAGGCCGCACCGCCACTACAGGCGTCAAACCTCGTCGACTACTTTTGCTTCCAGTTGATGAAGAACCTGCGGCGCCGACCCGAGAAAATTCAGCGGCCGCTTACCTCCGCTGCAACTACCTCGTCAACTACGCATATGGCGGTGGATATTCGAGACTTTCGTATCTCGTCGATGGATGCGTATGTGTTGGAACAGGACGATGTACGATTGAAGAGGGCGTACAGATCGGCCGTGACTCGCCTGTTTATCGCCGATCGCGTTGCCTTTGGGAGCATAGAACTGCTTGGCCTGATGGAGTTTATAGCAAGAGGCGGCGCATCATGGATGCTTGTGTCTCTCATCAACGAGACGATCAACAGCTTCTCTTGAAAAGCGTGCGAGGAGAGCAACGCTCGATCCGGCAATTGGATGCGCCCCCACCGGATTTAATCGCTTCGCTTGGGATCGCTAAGCTTGGCGATGACGAACCCCCCCGCTTAGGACGGTCAGCCATAATGGCTGCTTACAGACGCCTTCAATCATCATCAGCAAGCAGTGAATTGGAATTATTCTCGTCCCATGTGTACAACACCACGAGCACACGGATTCTCCGGAACACATGCCATCATGCAAGGGAGCAGAACTTGATGGAGCTGGACGAAAGGAAAGGAAGAGACAACTACCACGGCGGCATCGTCCGTCAGCCACTAAAAAGAAAAGCTCCGTTGGCGTTGGATCGATAATTCCAAATTATGCGCCCCGCACCCTGCCGTTTCCAAGGATGAGAGAGGATGGTTGGCTGTGGACAATGGCTTCGACCCAATTGACACATGGCTGGCCTCGCTTGTTTCTTTTCCGACACAGCGGGCTGTTAGGCAAATACTTGTATGACATCTTCCTATGAATCCTAGCACGGGGCTTAGTGGGTAAGTGACCCAAGAATGCCTCTCCAGATAAGCTGTACCAGCACTAACACTCGAGATCTAGCGGAGGGTGTCTTTCGACCGCCCGGACTCGCCCACTAAGCTCCTGCAGCTACATTCCAAATCATCGCCTTCCGAGCTAGAGTAATGCTGGGGTCGTCGTGTGGGTACAATGAGCTCAGGCTGACGAAAGGAACGAGCGATCCCGTTGCAACCGTAGCTCGAACCAGGACCTCCCGATGAGCCGATACAGCGACGACTTCATAAAAGCCGGCCATCTTCTCAAACTTCGCACCCACGCCTATCTATTTCCATCTTGAGTTGAGACCTGCAGCTCCACCATCCATCCGCCTCACAACTCTCGCGTTCTCTCCATCCTCTCTCGCCCAATCGTCAAAAGCCCAGCCTACCGCTCGCCGTGTCACCGTCGCTTTGAGCCGGACTCCTCAACGTCATCCAATCGCTGCCCCACCGTTCTGAGCTTCCAATCGCTCACTACAGTCTCATCAGGTACACTTACCCCGCTAGAGCCCCTCAAAAGCTTCACCTGGAGCTCTCCCCTAGCTCTCCCCTCTCTCCTCCTTTCCATTTTCCATTGACCTCTTTCAACACTTGACACCATTGTTGACTCTTTTCTCTCTTCCAAACAGCTTCTTCCTTGTTCAAGGACCTATATAATCAACATGACTATCGCTGGACACTGCCTCTGCAAGGCCGTCACCTACACGGTTGACATGGAGGAGCCTCTCCTCGTCGGCTACGATCACTGCGACGACTGCCAGCGCCAGAGCGGTTCTACCTATTGTACGTGCTCAACCACAGAGGCTCCTGGATCACAGCCATTTGTGGCTGCTTTGTGGTTTTAGGAGTACTCACCGACTAACCCGCCTATTTCCAGCCCTCGTCGCCGTCGTCCTCAAGGACAAGCTTACTATCAACGGCCCCGTCAAGACCTATTCTGGCTCCAAGGGCTCTTCGGGCAAGATCGTCCACCGCCTCTTCTGCTCCGAGTGCGGCTCTCCCATCGCCCACGACCCCGATGCCGCCCCCGAGATCATTGCTCTCAAGGCCGGCACCCTTGAGACCGAGCTGAAGCAGAAGCTCAAGCCTGTACGTCTTTTCCCTTGATTTCATTCCCCAGCGAACCTCCGAATTATACTAGATGATACTAACGCCGTCTACTAGGATACCGAGATCTGGACTGTCAGCAAGCTTCCCTTCTGCCAGGAGCACCTGGAGAAGCCCTTCTCTCACATGCCCGAGTAAAGAATGTACCACGAAAAGGACGCATCCTGGGTATTTGACGTTGATGAACCATGACGACCAAGAACGGTGGAGATTGTTAAAGCGGACTATTCACATCTCGAGAAGAGGATGATTGATGAAAGTAGCCGATCGTTTGTAGGGAAACAAAAGGTCGTAGCTACGTCAATGCAACGAAGTTGATACATTGTGCCAATTGGAGTCTACTCGAGTGAATCGTGATCTATCTACTACCCTAGGGCCATGTCTGCCATGTCCAATGGTGCCTCTCATCTATTATCTTGATACGTGGGTATCGTTGTCTTGTCAAACGTAATTCATCCCAACACCACCCAGCCCACCCGGTTCCCTCGAGCCCGGATTTACCTTGTATGTGAAAGTGCCTGTCCTCAATCTTCTAGAATTCATCTTCACGCCCTTTACATTGCTACCAGGAAGCACACCGCTCCCGTGATACCTCCCAGCACCGCCCACGGACTACTTCCCCGCGCAGCCGAGCCATCTTTCGGAAACTCCTTCTGGACTTTGCCCGTCTGGCTGGCCGAGGAGGTAAAGCAGCTCGCAGTGCCGCAATCGTAGTCGCTGGGGCAACACCCCGCCACGGTGCCCGCGTCTCTCCCGCAAAGGAACCAGCCGTCGGCGCAGGTGGACGTGGCGTCGGCGGCGGGCGGCGCATCGGTGGCGAGGATCACGATGGTGACGCCGCCGGAGACGACGGTGGTGGACGGCGCCGGGCAGTCGTACGTGTTGCAGTCCCGGTCGGTGCGGCAGCAGCCCCCGCCGTGCGTGGCTAGACAGCCGTAGTAGCCCGTGGGACAGCCGGTCTGCGTGTCGGAGCTGTCGGTTTCTGAGGCCGTCGCCGAGGAGATTGGACGGTACGGTGCTGCACCTGTGGCAGTCCGCGTAGCAGTCCTGGTGGCAGTCTCGGTGGAATCCGTTTCCTCGTCCGAGGTTGTCTCGACAGAGGTCGTCTCGACTTCGGTGGCACTCTGCGTAGTAGTTGGCTCCTCGGATTCCTCAGAAGACTCGGACGCCTGCTCAGTGGTGCTCACCCGAGTTGCCTCTTCGGTCGAGGTCTGGACGACTGTGCTGCGTGTTGCGGAGGCACTTGGGACGCCTGGATCTAGTTAGTATTCACATCAAGACGGAGCAATATGAAGGCAACTCACAACCGAGACCCTCGCATACGTAGCCCGGGATGCAACATCCACCACCGAGCTGCTCGGAGCAGCTCGTCGCACCAGAAGGACAAGCACCAACGCCGCCCCCACAGGACGCTTCCTCAGGGCAGCAAGCCACGCCGCCGACGCTCGAGTCTTCGACCGCAACGCAGTACGTCCCGTCCTGGCAGCACTTGTTGGAGGCCTCGATGTCGGAGCAGCTGTTGAAGCCGTTCGGGCACGCCTCCCTCCTTTGCAGCAGCGCCAACGCCTCGGCGGCGCGGCGCAGCACGTTGTACTCGGTGTCATCGAAGTGGCGGGCGAAGGCAGGGTGGTAGCGCGCTGTGCCGTCGGCGGCTTCGTCTTGCGAGTCGAGGAACGAGATGGCGGCGGCGGCTGCGTCGCGGGGGGAGAGGATGGGAATGGCGGCGAAGGCAAGGTGCTCGGCTAGCAGCTTGTCGTTGGAGCTGGGCGGGAGCTTCTTGATCGCTGTTGGCGCAGAGTTCTCGGCTGCGACTTGCGATAGAAGGATGAGGAGGGATGTCGGAAGCGCGAACAGCATCGAAAGTGTCTTCATGGTTGCGGCGTCTTATTCTGGTGCGGCCCAACGTAGTGTTTTGGACAGCCCGTCTCAAAGCCCCGGCGACGTTGCACCAGTTTTCGCGACCTCCAAACTCGACGCGCTCACTGTCTCGGGACCGCTTGATTTGGTAGCCTTGTCCCAGCGTAAAAATAGAGACAGCTTCTTTTCGCTCCAGGATATTTATATCATGACAGTGGGGGGATCGTCTGACGTCGCTGTCTCGCCTGCTGATGTGGCATGGCCGCTCGTGTCCCGTTGGTAAACAATTGGGTGGCTGGGCGACGCTCGAACCTGGAGCCCTGCGTCACAGAATTGGTGTGTAGTGTGTGGTGTGCACCGCCGAACAAACGCGCAAAATAGCTTGAGAAAAATAGCCCGGAACTGGGAATGGCTTCCTTTTTGCCGTTGCGAGTCGGATGCAATTTGCCAAGAAAAGGGCCACTGGCGATGCGACGTGAAAGCGAAAGTCAGTCCAGGTTTGGTCTCGTGGGGACAGTTCTGGCGACGTCATGCACGCTGTCGTCGTGCTTGGGTCGGCCTGAACGGGTAATGTTCCAGAATGCAACGCCGAGTGCCGGGGTCTGCAGCCACACCTTGATCCAGACGAGAATTAGAAGATCAGTGTTTTGGAGTTGTATTTATTATGTAGATGCTCCCGAGATGCCCTTCAAGCGGATATCTATACATAGCTGTCCTACTATTGTACAAGATTTTACTCTACATAAACGCGGCTCATCCCTCATGAGTATAGGCCGACTAGATCCTGGATATTATACATGGGTGCGTAGTGTTGTCATGATGTGTGGTGGTACATGTTGGTTTAGAAGCCCAAGTCTGTTTCCTTCTCAGACTTCTTGACCGCGGGCTTCTTTTCCTCCTGAGTCGTCTCTTCCTTATCCATTTGAGTCGTTTCTTCCCTCTCCACTTGAGTCGTTTCTTCCGTGTGCTTTTCGATGATGTTTTCCTTTTCCATTTGTGTCGTTTCTTCCGTCTTCACTTCGGTAGTGTCATGTTTTCCCTCCTGAGTCACCTCCTCCTTGTCCTGCGGTGCCTCTTCCGTCTTCTCCTTCAACCCCAACTGCGCTACCAGATCGATAATCTGTTGTGTCTTGTTGGTGAAGCCCTTCTCGACGCCCTTCTTGACGCTCTTCTCTTTGATCTTGTCCCCTCCAACCTCAACGTCCTTGACAAAGGAATGACACAAAATTCCAGTGGCAACGCTGACGTTCAGACTGTCCACGCAGAGGCCTTGGACGAATCGTGGGATGGACAGCTCATAATCAGCGGCCACCTTGAGATCCCTGGGCAAACCATGTCCCTCGTTGCCCATGATAAGGAGGCACGGGTGCTCGTTGAGCGGGCTCTTGGCTTCGATTGCATTTGTGGACATGAACTTGTTGCCATGCTTTCGGACCAATTTCCGGTCCGGTGGCGCGACGGCAGCAAAGCTCTTCCATCCAGCCCTGCCTGACTCCTCGATGAAGGTGAGGGGATCCTCCACGGTGAACAGCGAGATTTCCTCCACCGCACCAGCGGCTGACTTGAGCACAATGGGCGTCAGAGTCGAGGAGCCACGAGTGGTGATACCCACAGCATCGATGCCGAGATAACTTGCGGTACGGAGGATGGCTCCAAGATTTCCAGGGTCGATGATCTCATTCAACAGCAGGACAAAAGGCTTCGGCATGACATCGTTGACCCGTTGGACGAAGGTGTTTGTCCCGTTAATTGCCTCGTCCTCCTTCATCTGGAAGCCCAGCTCAACGTGGAATCCCAATCGAGTCGGAGTCTCCTCCAATCTGCCCAAAGACCTGATGGGCAGCTGCGGTAGGGGCGATGCCTCGAGGACAAATCCGTTGTGAGGCCGACCCATGCTCATCTTGTCCATGATGCGCTGCTCGTGGTTAGGCACAATGGTGACGGGGACCCCGTGTTTCCTAGCCAATCGAGTCATGGTTGTGTTGTCCTTGTTGTCCATTCGGTTCTCACCGCCGTAAATGTACAGGTTGTAGAGTTTCCGTCTCGCTTGTTCGAGGGCTGCCTTGACAACATTCCTCCCGTACAAGAACTGCGATGCGGCAGTGGTGTACTTGAGTGTCATCGGCATCATCTCCTTCTTGCGTCCACGAGCCGGGGCCCATTCGTCATCATGGTCCCGATCGCCCTCGCTTCGTCGTTCCGATTGTCTTGGGCGCATGGGAGCTGACGCATCGCGAAATCCCCTATCATTGTCGCTTCTTCGCTCGAACCGCCCAGGCTCCCGAAACGATGCACCGCGGATTCCTCCGTCACGGTCGCTTCTGCGCTCAGGTCGCCTGTCATCATCTCGATCGCCTCTGCGCTCAGGTCGCCTGTCATCACCCCGATCGCCTCTGCGATCAGGTCGCCTGTCATCATCTCGATCACTTCTGCGCTCAGGTCGCCTGTCATCATCTCGATCGCTTCTGCGCTCAGGTCGCCTGTCCTCATCTTTGTCGCTTCTGAGCTCCGGTCCCTTGGATCCTTGGTCGAAAGGAGAATTGGTGTTGATGAGTGCCTTTCGCGTCTTATCACGGTTTGCGTCGCGAAAGGATACAGGTCTGACAAATTCCTGTACTTCTAGGTTGGAGGCCGTTTCTTTGAGATCGCCGTACTTCAGGCGGTAAACTAAGCTCTTCTTGCCAAAATCGGACTCAGAGTCTGTGAATCGCTTTCTCCGGGTCTTGCGGTAGTCTTCATCCTCTGCTTCCTCTTCCTCCTTCTTCTTTGTAAGTTTCTTCCGTAGTTTTTGTTGCTGGCGCCAACCAGAGGCACCGTCAAAGGCTTTTGCGAATCTGGGGCCCAAGTCATCCCGGGGGCTTCGACCAGCGGAGCCTCCCCTTCTTGGCGCAACACCGGATCGAGTGTTGAACTTTGATGCGAAAACATCCTCAGGCTCTCGGCTGAAGGATGCTCTGCCACTCGTCCTCCCCTCGGATCGACCTGCAGACCTCGACGCAACCCGTCGGTCCCGACCCGTGGCTTCCATCGCCCTTGGCTTCACCCCTGATTTATCATGCCGACGATCGGTTGAGTCTCCGGAAGGACGCGGCCCGCCGTACTGGACTCGCTCGGTTTGGCGTATTCCTCGATGAATTGCAGAGAGGCTTGCGGCGCGAGACAGGATTCGGGAAGGGTTTTGGTCGCCACGAAGGATTGTCGCAAGCGGACGGCGCAAGGCAACTGCCTTCAGTTGTGCCGGGTATAGCATTGCACAATGTATTCGTGGTGAGTAACCAGCGAGAATTGTGTTGGGATGGTATTAATTAACTGTCTTGCTGAAGGCATGTGAAGTTCTCGCACTAGTATTGTCTAAACTTTTTCTGCCTGACGTTACAGGGGCCCCGGCGAGCGGTGAGGCAGCTTTCAGGGCCCTCATTGGCTGTAGTAATCAAGATCGTTCTGGACAATGCGACAGCTTTGTTAATGGGCACAAACGCGTGGGCTGGCGGCAAGTCGCGTTTCCCTAACCAGTCCGGAGTGAATCTTTTCCACGACATTCAAGGGACGTCTCCCATTGCTTTCTGCCTGCACCAAACATGCCGCCTGGAGCTCTTTTCCAGTACCCTGGTAACTGACGATCCTCCGGCCTCTTACCGAGCTCCTGTGACTACCCGCGCAACCCGACGAAAACGCCCAGACCCCGCCGACGTCCCTAGAACCCTCGATGCACGACCCGGTTGCGCCGCAAGTAATGGACAGCGAGGATGACTTCTACGGATCTCTGGAGCCTCTCAACGGCGATCACAATGACCTGGAAGCGGATATCAACAAGTCGATGCACGCCTTAATGGCAGACTTTGGCAGTGCCCGGGAGGAGGATATCCCAATCGTTTTCCAGGAGGAGGACCAGATGCAACTCGATGGCAGGCCTTCCGACCAATCTGCTCCCGTCCCCCAACTAGCCCCCAACCGAATCGAGGTCGTCGTCCCAGGGGTTCCTATAGAGAAGCGAGAGGAGTATGCTGTTGTGCGCAGCGAGGTCGTCGAGCTTGTCTTGGCACAGCTCTCGGACGAGAAGGGTCATATAAGCTGCCAGGTTGAGTTTACAGATGGAAGGGAAGAGCTGGTAAGTAGGAATACACCTCTTAAATTCTTTGAATACCTATCCCATTGTGCTCTACACCTTATCCTGCGAGCCTATTATTTCATTGCTCGCACCTCCTGCTAGTGCCGGCTGTTCACCTGTTTGTCAAAGTCATCTCGGCTTGGACCTGTTGAGCTCCGCGTGACCCTAAGCTGCATAGCATTCTCCAGCTCCCCCAGCCTCTCTAAGGCAAAAATCGGTGCTATTGATGCGGGCTTGTGTTATTCACTGCCGAATTCTAACAGGCTAGCTCTGCCTATTTGAAGGCAACTCTCACTCCCTGACTTCTCACCTCTGCACATCACTCTCATCTCTACCATCGTCACAACCGTCTTTATCGTTACATCCCCTGTTATCCTTATCCTTATATCTTCATATTATTTCTCTTTCATCTTCAAGAATTCAAGGGAATCTCACTAACTCGGCACAAGCTCTCTTTTACCGAGCTCATCGAGTTTGAGAACGGCAAGGCCGCTTTCGCCCGGTTTAGCCAAGGCGAAGGGCTACACAACGGAGACATGGCCGAGCCTAGTTACAAGCGGAAGCGAGTTTCAGAGGATGAATGGGACACTGATGTAAACTCTGTCGTGTCGGACCACATGGACGTCGATCAAAATGATACCGACGAACAACCTACCCGCTCTCGGCGCACATCTGGTCGTCCGCGTCGTTCTCGAGAGTCAACAAGACAGTCAACTAGACAAAGCTCTCGGCACATCTCTCTCGCCTCAGATGACGACGAACTCGACGAGCTCGAGGACACAAAGCCAGTTCCGCCCCCTGCCCCGACCCGATCGCTCAGAACACGACCAACGAGACAGCTTACCTTGACCAACATGTCGTTTGCCAGTCAAGCGAATTCCCAAGACCAGGACGAATTGCTTCACGAACCTCGCCCTGTTTCATCAGACGACGACGATGGAGATTTCCAAATTGTGACTTCGGACATTGTTCCCAAGAAGGGTCGACTAGGCAAAGCACGACAGAGAGCAAAGCGATTGCAGGCACGGCAAGGCCGTCTTCGGGGACGACCCTCTGCGACATCTCGACATAAGTCTGACGACTCCGATATTGAGTTTGAAGCACCTCGAAGATCGGTCAGGTCTACCAGAAACAAGGTCAGCATGCAGGATGACGCTTTGATGGACGAGGACTCGTTCTATGTTATCGAAGACAAGGCGCCTGGTATCCCCAAGGCCATTTCAGTCAGAGAAATCTTTCAGTTGCCTCCTTTTGACTCGGCATTTGCCTCGATGCACATGGAAACCTGCCATACCTGCGGGGGTTCGAGAAGCCGAGGCCAAATCGTCTACTGCCAGGGCTGCACACTATCATATCACAAGAACTGCCTTGGCTTTCGCAGCGCGCGAGATCACTTGGTCACAAAGGTTGGAGAAGACGACTTCGTCTTGCAATGCAAGTTCTGCATCGGCGTATACAAGAAGAGGGACCACAATGCTCCAGCACATAGCATGTGCCAGGGCTGTAAAGTCGATGGCCGCGCCTGCACTCCGTTCGCTGTGAAGAAAACCGCCCGACAAGAAGAGAAGCTTCGCGAGGATAACGATGGCGTGGACCCGATTACAACTGTTTCCGCTGATCTCTTGAACAACGCAGAAATTGTTCTCTTTCGTTGCGTCACATGCCATCGAGGCTGGCACATTGAGCACTTGCCCGGAGCAGGTGGCGATACCGCCGGTGATGGCATTGGCACAGATCTCAAGTCAGAGCGTCTCAAGGACTACTCCGTTGATTGGCAATGTGATGGCTGTGTCTCCGTGAAACACAAAATCCATCGCCTTGTTGCTTGGCGACCCTTGGACCGTGAGCTTCTTGAGCAGCCTCTCAGACCTGCCTACAACCAACTCAAGGAGGACGACAAGGAATACCTCGTCAAATGGGAGAGTCTGTCATACGCTCATTGCACATGGAAGCCAGGAGCCTGGATCCACGGCGTGGCAGCGTCCACGATGCGAGTTTCCTTTGGAAAACGGGATTTGGAGGAGGATCTTCTCAAAGCCGACGGAAAGGAGGCGATTCCGGACGAATTCATCATACCTGACATCATATTCAACGTCAAGATCCATCATTCTGCTCCACGTCTCAGCAGCAAAGAGGCCGAGCTCGCCAACATGTCCAAAATCAGCAAAGTCTTCGTCAAATTCCAAGGTCTCGGCTATGATGATGTTGTGTGGGATTCACCACCGAAACAAAACATGGGGAGCATCCATAGCGCTTTTGTGGACGCTTACTATGAGTATGTGGAAGGGAAATACTTCCAGAATGACTCGCATGCCAAAGTTCGAGAACGTATCAAGGCATTCAAAGCGGCACCATTCGTCGAAATTGAGGAGCAACCAGCGGGACTCAAGCGAGGCAAGCTCATGGGATATCAGATCGAAGGAGTCAACTGGCTTCTGGGGAACTACCACTCAGGTCGGAGCGTCGTCTTGGCAGACGAAATGGGCCTGGGCAAGACGGTCCAAGTTGTCGGCCTGGTCACTTCCTTAGTCCAGGACAAAGCCAAGGTATGCCTTTTTTCCCCCGAGCAACGAGGCTTCTTGTACTAATTTCATGACAGGTCTGGCCGTTCCTCGTTGTCGTTCCCAATGCCACATGTCCCAACTGGCGTCGCGAGTTTACACAGTGGGCACCGGACTTACGAGTCGTAACTTACCACGGCGGGAAAGAACCGCAGGAGCTCGCCTACAAATACGAACTATTCCCCAATAATTCCGTCGACATGAAGGCACACGTGGTCATCATGTCCTACGATTCCGCGGCAGACCCCCGGACCAAAGGTCTCTTCAAATCTGTGAACTGGACAGGTCTCGTTGTAGATGAGGGTCAACGATTGAAGAATGACCAGAATCTCCTCTACCTCGCACTGCGGGCCATGAAGATCCCGTTCAGGCTCCTCCTTACAGGAACCCCTTTACAGAACAACAAACGAGAACTCTTCAACTTGATCCAGTTCATCGACGAGACACAGGACGCAGGGGAACTTGATGTGGAATACAGCGTCCTTGACAAGGAGACCCTACCAAAGCTACACGAGAAAATTCGACCCTACTTCCTCCGACGAACCAAAGCTGGCGTTCTCAAATTCCTCCCTCCTATGTCTCAAATTATCCTCCCAGTCACTATGACGGTCATTCAAGAAAAGCTTGCCAAGAGCATCATGGCCAAAAACCCTCAGCTCATCAAGGCTATGTTTTCCAACAGCAAAATGAACAAAAAGGAGCGGGGAAGCCTCAACAACATTTTGGTGCAGTTACGAAAATGCCTTTGCCATCCGTTCATCTATTCCGAGGCTATCGAGGAGAAGCATCACGATCCCACAGTTATGCATCGCAACCTTGTGGAGGCGTCGTCCAAATTACTTTTGTTTGAGACGATGTTTCCCAAGCTCCAGGAAAGAGGACATCGAGTTCTCATCTTCAGTCAGTTCCTGGGGCAGCTGGACATTATGGAGGATTTCTTGACAGGTATGGGTTTTGAGTATCGCCGACTTGATGGCCAAATTGGAAGCTTGGAGAAACAACGACGCATCGACGCCTTCAATGCGCCCGATTCGCCCATATTTGCATTTCTGCTGTCGACACGAGCCGGCGGCGTGGGCATCAATCTTGCCACAGCAGACACAGTCATCATCCTCGATCCCGACTTTAACCCACACCAAGATATCCAAGCTCTGTCTCGTGCTCACCGCATTGGGCAAAAGAAGAAAGTTCTCTGTATTCAAATAGTGACCAAAGACTCCGTGGAGGAGAGGATAATGCAAGTTGGCCGCAAAAAGATGGCGCTTGATCATGCCCTGATTGAGAGCATGGACGACGACGACCTTGCTGGCGATGATCTGGAATCCATCCTCAAACATGGTGCGCAGGCGTTGTTTGACGAAAACTATGAAAAAAAGGCTATTAATTACGACGCTGCTTCAGTTGACAAGCTCCTAGATCGTACCGAAGAAGAGGAGCCCACGGGAGCAGAGGCAGGCGCCGGGGACCAATTCTCGCATGCCCGAGTCTGGGCCAATGATAAGTCAGGTTTCGAGAACGGTCTTGCTACTGAGGAAGAAAACGAGCCGATGCCAATCAACTCGAGCGTCTGGGACCGGATCCTGGCGGAACGGGAGGAGCAGGCACGGAAAGAAGCTGAGGCCAATCGAGAGGTGCTTGGGCGAGGCAATCGACGGCGAATGGTGAGTGTTGCACACGCAGATGTTGGTTCCCGACTAACAGCTTTCTCAGACGGTCAACTACAAGACGAACGTTGCGGACAATGTACCTCTACTTGGGGACATCGAGGCGGAATCATCGGAGTCTTCCGACGACTTCGCTGGCGCAGACTCTCCAGAAGAGTCTGATGAGGAAGACGACCCGTCGGCAAAAGGTAAACGCCAGAAATGCTCTATTACTCAAGCAAAGACTCCAGCTTCAACCCCGACCAAGAAGACAATGAAGAACACCCCTATTAACAGAGGCACTGCGCAGACGCCCCAGAAAAGCTCGAAAACCTGGAAGCGGAAATCCAATCCTCCGACTCCCGCAACACCAAAGCGCGGAAAGCAGCCCGCCGCAAAGGCCCCAACTCCGGCCTCGAAGGCCAAAAAGGTGGCCAACAACACCAAGCAACAACCACAGAAAAAACAGCGGACTCCAACCCCAAGCCGCAGCTCCCAGAAACCGGAAGCCCGAAAATCCGCCTTCGACTCGGGCCACGCGAAACCAAAGACTTCCCAATCCTCGGCAGCAGCCATAAAGCAATCGTCCCAAGCCAGTCCGCCAACCAACCCCAAGGACTCCGAATCGGGGCTCCGCTAGCCAACGGCAAACCAAACCCGAACTTCTCCAACTTTGTAAACAGTAACTATTTCTTCCAGGGCAATCAGGCGAAGCCCTTGCAGGCGCAACAGCAACGGGCTCTTCCCGACACGACCGACTACAGGAGGGTGCACCTGGCCACGGAGGCTGAGGTGCGGGTAGCCCTGGACCGGGTGCAACATTCAGCATCAAACACGAAAACTAAAGCGCTACAGAGGTCCGTCTTGCTCAGCAAACTCAGCGTGTTTACCGGACAAAGCGGGTCCTGGCCAAGATGATTTGCTCCGCGGGAAGCACGACGAGACGAAGGCGAGTGAGTGGCTGTTTCGCCTCTCAGACACTCGGGTATCTAGGTATCCAGGACCTTGTTTAGACGCTTGGAAGCAAAGCGGAAATCATGCAGCGGGCACGCGCCTTTAGCTTCCCTGCCACGGCGCAACAGCAAATATTAGACGGACAGCACACTAGCTACATAGGCAATGGAAACATGCCAACAGGCCACACGATCCCCGTATTCTACTGCAGTTATCCTCTGATGTCTCTGTTGTTGTCAAGTCACCGAGCTTCTGTCACGTGAGGAGACACAAACTTACACTGCAGGTAGCCGTCGATGAGCGTGCAGAGTACACACACACAACGCACACACACATGCACACACCCTGGGCAAACCCTGGGGCGAAGCAAACGGCAGGCTCTGAGCCTGAATGATGGCCTGAATGCTCCTGGAGCGAGGATTGATAAAGGGCCGCCGACCGCCCTGTCCTTGTTGCGGAAGTGTCGAGCACACCTCTTGGATTTCACTCCTCGACCGCCAACTCCGACTCCGACTCCGCGGCCAATATCGGTTTTCAGCTTTCTCGGCTAACGTGCATTCTTAGTTGCGGCATCTCGCCTGCTGCTGACTATCTGCTGTCAGTCTACTGTCCGTGTCCGCGTCCGTGTCCGCCGCCGATCAAGGGTGAATTCAAGGAAGTCCTGCACACACCCCCGAGTCCGTTTGCGCGGTGCCGCCCGCGTTCTCTTACCGCCAGCCTTGACCATGGATCCTGTCTGCCGAACTGTCCTATTTAAGAAGGCGGCAGCTCCGTCTGGTCCGTTGGTCTCCTCTCCAGCTGCTTCCTCGTCTGTTTCACCTTCATCCCGAGGCAGCTCTCCTGAACACAACACCCAAGCTTCACTTGCCATGCGTCAGCACGAGAAGACATCTCCGAGCAGCACCCGCCCCCGCGGGAGTTGGATCTATGAAGACTCCCAACAGGAACCTCAGACGACTCCAAAGGGCAAGCAGGGTGGCCAACAGGGCCAACAGGGCCAGCAGGCTGCCGTAGGGACAAGCCATCGGGCCTCCCTGTCCCCCAACTGGCGTGTCCCTCCGCCGGTCGGGGACTTTGGCACCTGGGTTCCCGGCCCGTCCAACTACACGCTGAACAACGCCACTCATAACAGAGGCGAGTCGGCCGAGGGCGGCGGCCTGGAAGGATACGCCTATTGCCTTGACCGAGGCAATGGGCAGTATACCAGACTGGTGCCCGCCGACCTGCTGCCCCCCCTGAACGAGGTTCCTGCTCGTCAGCCCGGACCAGGAGGTATGGTAGTTCTCCCAGCATTGCAGGCGGCTCCCCCTCAGGGAGTTGCAGAAATGAACAGACCGGTCACTGTCAAGGTACGTGTTGCGTGGGAATCCCGTCATGAGCCAACAAGCTGAGCGCTTAGGCTGCTGGGCCGAGCCCATCGGGGTTGGTTTCTGATACCCTTCAGGTAACAGATTATACTTCCTCGCTCCCTCGTCGTTTCTTTTGCTGGTATACAGAAGAGCTGATACCCGCAACAGGACCATATCGACAACATCGTCGCTACGGGTCCCGGCCACCGGAAGAGAGTCAAGATCTACTGCGACAAATGGATTCACGACGGCTTGTGTGCTTTCACTCAACAGGGCTGCCGGTACAAGCATGAGATGCCCTTCGACCAAGCCACGCAGCACTCCGTCGGTCTCTTCCAGGGACTCCCAACCTGGTGGAGAAAACGTCAAGTCGACCTCCACAAGCAGCGACAACAGGAGGGGCGTCCGCAACGCCCGCAACCCACTGGCGGATCGAACTCCTCTGCTCGTCTTTCGATTTCTGTGCCGACGAACCAGGTCGGCATTGACCAGAACGGAGTTGCATTCATGAACCAGGTAGGGGGGCAGAATGATAGCACTGCCACCTCGCAGTCTCGTGTGCCTCCTGAGCTTGACCTGAACAAGCGCCATGGTATGCGGTAACTGCACGGGCTTCGGATCATTGCTGACGAGTTTTCAGATGTCCCTCGCACGCTTTCTGGCACGACCGCTCGATCTGCCTGGCCGAGTCCCGCCAACTCGTCAATCAAGACTGGCGCTCAGTCAGATGGCCTCGTCAACAGTACTAGGCGCAACACTTGGGCTCCTCGAAAGTAGTATACAGCAGTCGTCCCTGATCGACGACGGTATTATAGTGGGAGGCCCATGGAGGACCGGTGGTTCACAAAACTGACTATGGAGTATTTACGAGACTTTCTTGATTCAAGTGATTGATGCCTTGGCACCTTTCCAGTTCGACCTCCAACTGTTTTCCAGGTAGATAAACAAGAACAAGGGGCTCGTGCACACTATAGGCGCGACCCAGCAATGCAACAAGTTAGTTCCTTTGTTTTAAATCCATTCCAGAGTCCAAGTGGGTTGGCCGGTCCGGAAGGGCTGGACCTCGACACCTTCGCCGACAATGTTACTGCAGATGACTTCACTGCCCTTGGCCAGCCTTATCCTCTCGCCAGACTTGTCCTCGACTCCGTAGAACTTGCGGCCGAAAGCACTGAAGAAGCCCTCTAGAAGCTCCCGGGTGACGTCCTCTTCCT
Organism: Neonectria neomacrospora; assembly: GCA_013756995.1. Taxonomy (NCBI): domain Eukaryota; kingdom Fungi; phylum Ascomycota; class Sordariomycetes; order Hypocreales; family Nectriaceae; genus Neonectria; species Neonectria neomacrospora. The sequence goes on from JABSTB010000257.1 coordinate 68,716, forward strand.
TAATCTCCCCCCGCTTGATGGCCTCCTCGAGAGCCGAGAGGACGATCTGGGTGGCGTAGGGCTGGGTAAAGACACCAGCAGCAGTCTTGCCCTGCTTCTTGGCGCTGATATCATGGGGGGCAGAGTCGGTGCCGAGGAAGAACTTGCCCTTGCTGCCAACAACAGCCTGCAGAAGAGCAGTGCGGTCCTCAGGGAGCTGTTGATTCGTCAGTCCAAGTTTCGTCTATCCGTCTCACCGTTGATTGCAGTGACAAGTCACTTGAATAATCTCGCCCGCCGGTTACACATACCTTAGCTACGGGCTTGCAGTAGCAGAACTGAGGTGGCACAGGTTAGTTGTTGACACTTAAGCGAAGCAAACAGTCGAGACTCTGAATGAAGGATTGCTTACTACGTCCGAAGCCGCGTCATCGATTAGGAGGAAGAGATGGTGGGAGGTGATGGTGCCAACGACGGTGTCTCCGCAGGCGTTGACAGCGTCCACGGCATCCTTAGTAGAGCAGTGCTCCAGAACGATCTTAAGCTTGGGGAACTTCTGGTGGAGATGTTTCAGAGTCGGCAGAAACCTGGACTCGGCGTTAAGAATGGTGATTCCCTGCTTGGGATCGCTGGGGACCTCTCCGTGCAGATTAAGCACCAGGCCCTCGGACTCCATAGCAGAGAAGACCTCATCATAATCGTCGTAACTAATGACTCCAGCGGCCGAGTTGGTGGTGACGCCAGCAGGATACGACTTGACGCCCACAATCCCTGCGCGCTTGGCTTCGCGGATGACTTCGGGGGTGATTGTCGGGTGCAGGTACAAAACGCTCAGGTAGTTGATGGAGTTGTCGATGGCCTGCAGACGAGACTTGTAGTCGAGGGCCTGGGCGACGGTGGTTACCGGAGGGACTAGGTTGGGCATCACGTAGACGGTGTTGACGCCGCCTTGACGGATCGTCTTAGTCACAGCCTCAGCCATCTTGCCATCCCGAAGGTGGACGTGGAAGTCGGCCGCGGCGGAGAGTTCGAAGGGGCCGAGAGTCATGATGGCGGCGAATTAGAGTAGAACTGAGAGAGAAGATGCCAATTGGGATAGATATAAATGTCCGGGTAGCGATGGAAAGCCAGGGAGTGAAAAGTCTACCAACAGGCTTACACAAAAGCTCTCGATGGTGGCAGAAATTTGATCCCGCAGTCCTGGAGTTTTCAAGGTGAGCTACAGGTGACCCCGCGGAATGGAGGGGCAAGCTTGCTTATCTCGGTGAGCTGCGATAAGACACCCCACGGCTCATCCTCGGCTGCTTGCGTCCTCCGTCACCACCCCACCTGCCTACACGGAGCTGCTGTTGCACGCGTGCCGCTGCCTGAGTTAACCGCCTGTACAACAAACGAAGCCGCTCACTCACTGACCTTGCCACATCACCCAGCGTCCAGTGCCTCACCAACGCGAGCATTACAGCGGCTTCCCAGATTACCAGCCTAGTCATCTTACTGGCTCGAGCATGATAAGCAGGTGATCTCTCGCGCCGATTCACCCTCCGC